>CM031966.1:17602747-17762747 GCA_018749465.1 Paracanthobrama guichenoti | reverse complement strand
AAAAGTGTCTGCTGAATGTAAATGTAAAACTGCAAAGCCCTGATTGGTACTTTGAGGGCTCTTCTAGTTGCTGATTGGTTATCACAATGGTTTGTTTTACTTTGTTACCATTATCGGCCTGCTTGAATTCTTGGAGAGACTTTGTTTTAAAATTGCTCTTTTTGTTGGCAGATGTGGGTGGGACTCAAAGGCTGGTAGGATAGGAAGCCTCTTTGGACATAATTATTATATTTTTTGGTGCACCTAGTGGCACAGAAATTACACACTTAAGCTTTAATGTAGGTTTCTAGTGGCCATCAAGGTGTAATTTTTCCTGTCAGTCCTTGTAGCTATTTATATTTCTTTAAAAAAAAGAAGATATAATTATAATACTAAAATACTAATACTAAACTATAATAGTATTTCAGTGATACTAAAATAACACTGAACCAAACAGACTATTAATATCCCATCTGCCACTGTTTATGCTACAGACATGAATCATACTTTACATTCATCCTTTTGACTGACACTTTTATCTGAAATGATTAACATGCATTGCTGACTTTTAAATAGTTCTGATTGCACTGTAATTTATTGCGGAAATTGACTGCCTTACCATTCACACAGAACATGTACTTACATTGAATAACGCAAGGACGTTGAACTTATTTCAACCTTGAGTGCTGCGTTATTAGAAAGCTGTGACATCATGCGCAACTTAGCACTGCAAAAGAAGTGAGGTCCGCAACAGTCATTGCTGACAAGTTGTTGTTTTTTTTGTCAATTTTTTTTACCATTTTTTTTACCGGTTAACCGGGGTTTTGAATGGCAATAGTCCTTATTCAGAGCATTATTCAGGCTGTGAGGGTTAAAAAAAGACCCAATGTAGTAAAGACATCGTTAAAACAGTCCATGTGACTCCAGTGGTTCAACCTTAATTTTACGAAGTCGACGAGAATACTTTGTGCGCAAAAAACAAACAAAAATAACGACTTATTCAACAATTTCGTCTCGTCTGTGTCAGTCTACTATGCTGTTATTTTTGTTTGTTTTTTGCGCACAAAAATTCTTCTCGACGCTTCATAAAACTACGGTTGGACCACTGTAGTCACATGGACTATTTTAACAATGTGGTAATCAAACTGCCGTCTTTGGAGGGGTCAGAGAGCTCTCGGATTTCATCAAAAATATCTTAATTTGTTTTCCGAAGATGAACGAAGGTCTTGAGGGTTTGGAACGACATGAGGGTGAGGAATTAATGACAGAATTTTCATTTTTTGGGTGAACTAGCCCTTTATATAATAGTACAAACCACTGAGATATATGTCTGTCACAGCTTTGCTTTCATTCCCGTTACAAATCAAAGATGGCGCTGGTTTTGTTACACAAACCTGGCAACCCTGGCAACGATCAAAGACGAATGTGTTATAGCTAATGTTAGAAAAACAGTGGAAAAGTAGAGCAGTGGAATGGAAAATCTGTAAATACCTCACATTTCTATCTGCAGTTGTATTATTTATTTGACTCCATCCCAGTTGTTGGTTTCTCCCAAATAGAGTTATGAATAAATGATCTGTAATTAGTATTAAATGTTAATTGTGTGTGCTCACCTCAGACTGCTTGTGAGTGCTCTTTGCCTTCTGGTGGGAAAATATGTTAGCCCAGCCGGATAGACTGTTTACACACCAACAGACATGACTTAAGTCACAAGAAAGTTCAATCATAGTAGGGTTCCTTGAGGTCAGCACCGAGCATCAGGCCATATAATGCAATAGTAGTATAGCTTTCTGCTATTCACAGCTTAAAAATGGTGTCATATGTGTTTAGAAGACTTGGAATATTAGTTGTTTGGACTACTTTTATTGTGCTTTTTAATGTATATATTGCTTCAAATAGTGAGTTCTGTTGCTGGATATGTAAAATACTATTCTAGGTTATTCTGTCCATTATTTGAACATTTGAGACAGTCTAGTGGTTACTGTATAAAACAGAGAACAAGAGTGTGTCATGATGTAATCACCTGATCACTCTCTTATTGGTCGATTTCTATAGTCTCCGCCCATTTGTCCATCTCATCTAGAGAAGGTTTAAATGCTCTTGTGGTAGATCATCATGTGATGGGACTATCTGTGGATGAATTCCCCTCATTCTCTGAAAATGCTATATCCAGCTACATTTCTTCCCTGCGGTATGCTAATATAATGGTTCCTCCTTTGATCTCGCACCTCTTCAGTGGGTTTTGTTGTTTTGGGTGTCTTTATTAGTTTGGGCCTCTATTTTAGGCTCCTTGGTGGGTGTTGTGTCTCCACTGAGAAGAACATTTTTCTTTTGAGTTGTTTTCTTGCCAGTTTTCTTTGGAGTTTTTCTCCTGCTTATTTTCATGTTTGACCTGCTAGAATGTCTTGAGTGCAGGATGCAACACATTATTTTAAAATAGGCTGATTTAAATGGTGCTTTTTATTGTATTTTTAAATGGTATTTATTTGGTTAGTTGGTGATTTAGTTGGTTAATTGGTTATTTTGTTATTTGATTATTTAGTTAGTTAGTATTCATTTATTTAGGTTTTTTAGTTATTATTTAGGTAGTTATTTAATTGTTTATTTAGTTAGTTTGCCATTTTAATAGTCCTGGGATGTGACCATTTAAAAAAATATATTTTTATTATTATTATTATTATTATTATTATTATTATTATTTATTATTATTATTATTATTATTATTAGGGCTAAAGTGACTCATTAGCGTATTATTCGATTAATCAGAAAATAATCTATAAATTAATCACAAAACTTTTGAAATTTAAGTCCTGGATAAACCTTGAAAACAGCCATATTCTTGAAAAAATACTGTGTGCTTAAATTATTGAAAGACAAACCAGGTAGACCAGTCAGTATCTGGTGTGACTACCATTTGCCTCACGCAGTGCAACACATCTCCTTCGCATAGACTGTGTCTCATTTAATTTAATTTCGAAGGCTGCGTCCTCCGGAGGACACATCATGTGAAGGATGCGGTATACGGAGTGTCCTTAATCAGAATTAAACGAGACAGGCAGGAAGTAGCTCCAGTAGCTCAAACAATCCTTTCCTGTAGCTCAAACAGTGAGAGTGTGGCGCTAGCAATGCCAAGGTCATGGGTTCGATTCCCAGGGAAAGCAAGAACTGACAAAATGTAAAAATGTGTACCTTGAATGCAATGCAAGTCGCTTTGGATAAAAGCGTCTGCCAAATGCATAAATGTAAAATGTAAATGTGAGTATCGCGTTGCTATGCCAACACGTTCACAGTGTCATTGCGCTCTCACACCAGTTTTATGGTAAATGGGCTGCATTTATATAGCGCTTTCAATAGACCAAAGGCCACCAAAGCGCTTTACATATTGCCTCACATTCACCCATTCATTCACTCATTCATACACCGGCGGCGATGTCAGCCATGCAAGGCACCATCCAGCTCGTCGGGAGCAGCTGGGGTTAGGTGTCTCGCTCATGGACACCTCGACACTTGGTCAGGTGGAACCGGGGATTCAACCATCAACCTTCCAGTTTGTAGTCAGCCTACATGGTTTGCAGCCAACCTACAACCATTGTCCGGTTTGTAGCCAAACTACATGAACCACTGAGCCATGGCCGCCCCAGTTATATGAATGAAAATGATTTATAACTTGAAAATGACTATGAAATGTTTCTTGCCTTGACAGCAAAGCACTGTTATAAATGTTTAAAACCCACTAACCACAACTATCTATTGAGGTAATACAGCTTAAAAACAAAAACATTTAAATGCCACATCTTCGCTTGCATGTATATCTGTCGGCATTGCCATTTTTTTCAAATAATATTTAAAAAACATGATGGTTGTTAATGGCGATGCAAAGAATTGTGGGTTATCTCCAGCAGCGAAGGATATACCTTATGCACACTCTGAATTCCTGTGAAAGAAGGGTACATTTGAAGGTCGCATTTGGAGTGTGCTACTACTTTTCTGAAATGAGACAGCCTTGATGACGCATGCAGTCCTCAAATGCGACCTCTGGAGGACTCAGCCTTTCGAAATGAGACACAGCTATAGAGTTGATCAGGTTGTTGATTGTGCAATGTTGGTCCACTCCTCTTCAGTGGCTGTGTGAAGTTTCTGGATATGAGTTCAGCTCATGAAAAATGGGGGCAAAAACAAAAGTGATGCATTTATAATTTTGTTCAGTGTAGATATACACTCATCTAAAGGATTATTGGGAACACCATACTAATACTGTGTTTGACCCCCTTTTGCCTTCAGAACTGCCTTAATTCTACGTGGCATTGATTCAACAAGGTGCTGAAAGCATTCTTTAGAAATGTTGGCCCATATTGATAGGATAGCATCTTGCAGTTGATGGAGATTTGTGGGATGCACATCCAGGGCACGAAGCTCCCGTTCCACCACATCCCAAAGATGCTCTATTGGGTTGAGATCTGGTGACTGTGGGGGCCATTTTAGTACAGTGAACTCATTGTCATGTTCAAGAAACCACTTTGAAATGATTCGAGCTTTGTGACATGGTGCATTATCCTGCTGGAAGTAGCCATCAGAGAATGGGTACATGGTGGTCATAAAGGGATGGATATGGTCAGAAACAATGCTCAGGTAGGCCGTGACATTTAAATGACGCCCAATTGGCACTAAGGGGCCTAAAGTGTGCCAAGAAAACATCCCCCACACCATTACACCACCACCACCAGCCTGCACAGTGGTAACAAGGCATGATGGATCCATGTTCTCATTCTGTTTACGCCAAATTCTGACTCTACCATCTGAATGTCTCAACAGAAATCGAGACTCATCAGACCAGGCAACATTTTTCCAGTCTTCAACTGTCCAATTTTGGTGAGCTTGTGCAAATTGTAGCCTCTTTTTCCTATTTGTAGTGGAAATGAGTGGTACCCGGTGGGGTCTTCTGCTGTTGTAGCCCATCCGCCTCAAGGTTGTGCGCGTTGTGGCTTCACAAATGCTTTGCTGCATACCTCGGTTGTAACGAGTGGTTATTTCAGTCAAAGTTGCTCTTCTATCAGCTTGAATCAGTCGGCCCATTCTCCTCTGACCTCTAGCATCAACAAGGCATTTTCTCCCACAGGACTGCCGCATACTGGATGTTTTTCCCTTTTCACACCATTCTTTGTAAACCCTAGAAATGGTTGTGCGTGAAAATCCCAGTAACTGAGCAGATTTTGAAATACTCAGACCGGCCCATCTGGCACCAACAACCATGCCACACTCAAAATTGCTTAAATCACCTTTCTTTCCCATTCTGACATTCAGTTTGGAGTTCAGGAGATTGTCTTGACCAGGACCACACCCCTAAATGCATTGAAGCAACTGCCATGTGATTGGTTGATTAGATAATTGCATTCATGAGAAATTGAACAGGTGTTCCTTATAATCCTTTAGGTGAGTATAGAGCCATTTCACATGTCTATGAGCATGATATTGCTCAGAAATATCCAAGTATATGATACAGCTTTCATTCTTCAGGTCAATCAATCATATATTAATGGGGGGGAAAAAATCAGTTTAAATAAGGAAAGCAATATCTTTGTCATAGTATCGTTTCAATTGTTAAAGTTAGAGTACAACAGCCATTGCATGCTTTGCATGTACTGAACTTTATTTGTACCGTTTTGTTTTATATTTATTTACCTTTTTAGAGTTTGAAAGATAATAAAGATATCGTCTGATAAAGTAGTTCTTGTAAAGTCTTTGAAAGTAATTTTACAGTATATGCATGAAACCTGTAATCGTTAGTTCCAGCACTAATAATTATTACTGCTACTATTATGTTTGTTTTTACAAATTCTCTCAAATTGTTCTAAAACTGTATAAATGGTATAAAAGTGTATAATAATTATAAAAGCTGTCACTTTAAATTTTATGTTAGCCACACATTTACATGTGAATTGTCTGGAATACTGTAAGACATATTTCAACAAATAATTGTGTTGTCCTCTGCTCCTTTTAATTATTTGAGAGCTCACGTTCTGGCTGTAGTGTTAATGCAATGCAGATCTAAGCAAAGTGGAGCTCACTTTTGGTTGTATAATAAATTCAAATAAACATTTACAGTATGTGTGCATGACATCGTTCTCAACTTAATAGCGGTGTTGTGAGAGAGTCCAGAGGTTGTAAGCTGTGGGTTTCTCAGTTTGACAGGTCAGACAGCGTTAGTGTTGGCTGACATGTGCTAGAGCTCACTGTGCCGGATCCTCCAGCAGAACACACACAAATCATAATTCTTCGATCAGCACAGGGTTGCCAGGCGTAGGTATCACAACCTGCCCGTTTCATCATATTCAGCCTTTATCACATCATCAGACAATTTCCGACCCACCATCTTCCTGTCTTATCTACATCCATGATTTCCTCTTATTCCCTACTTGAACACAGCAGTTTTCCCTCCCGTTGGACTTGAGAGATATGACTATCGTATGCCGCATGTGTGAAGACCTCAGGGTTTAACTGTGTGTGAATGTCACGTCTTTTACTGTCACACTAGTTCTTCATAAATTATTTTATTGGATCAGTTCATTCAGACGGTTTAGCTATACTTTTTTTAATGAATATTTGCTGATTATGTTTGCAATACTACTATTGCTTATATTTCAGGTTAGAGATTTGAACAAACTCATGCTGCACCATTTATGCTACGACATAAAATCTAGGGATTCGAATATAATCAATTTCAAGATTTAATTTTGGTTTATTCAATACTAATAAAATCTGAATGTAAAGGTTTATGGGCCATATATGGGTAATTTTTTTAGTAGGTTGGAATTTTTTATTTTTACATATATATAAATATATAAATAAAGTCAAGTACATCTCTTAATCAGATTTTTTTATACTTCGATACAGTAAGACAGAACATAATACAACATCATTAAATTCGTTTTGGAAACGCATGAGAGAAACTAGTTGTCTTTTGTAATGAACATTTTTTTGTGGGTAATAGCCTAAAAAGCATGCACCAATAAAAAATAAAATACAGCAGAAATAGCATGCCATCCTGGTATTTTATACATCATGTTTTCAAGTACAATGACTTAAAAAGCTCTAATCCTAATCTTGCAAACCATTTGTTGTGTATATATCGTTTGGCTCCATCCAACATACCAGATACCAGCTCTTAACCTTTTTCTTTTACTTTTTTCACCCTACAGTTTTGTGAAGGAGAGAGGGAGAACTAGAAGAAAAACTGGGCAGATAAAGTGCTTGTGATGTTGCGTGGGGAAGATGCAGAATATCAGCGCCGCTATCACACTCTGGGCAGTAACACGCGCCGCCTCTCCAACCCCGACATGGAGGCCTTTGCTAAGCTCCATAAGAGCGGCGACGTGGAGCATCAGCGAAACAAATACCCTCCGCAGCACGCCGCCACGCTGGTCAGCGCTAACTGCGCTCGGCAGCAGGTAACATGTATGTGAGAGAGAGTGTGTGTGTGTGTGTGTGTGTGTGTGTGTGTGTAGTTTTGTGGCCTATATAGTACTCCAGATATGTTGAGTCTTGGTGATCGTACCTGTGAATCGGGTCGACACAATTCCCCTCCGCTTGCTCAGAATGAATGCTCTAAGAATGTTTTATGTACTATCATCATGATGTTTAAACTTTGAAAAGGCCTGTGATTAGTGCTTTTCAGCTTGTCCTGTGGTTTTTGTCTTGTTTTTTTTTCTGTTCCTCTCTTCTCTTCTTTCTGTCATACTTCCTCCCACCTCTAATCATCTCTTTCAACATCCTCCTCCTCTTTGCAGTCATTCTTTTCTTTTTCCTTTTTTAGTAGTGAAGTGGTTCTCGATAGGTCAACCATCACTACTGTTATTGCTCATTCTGGGATTGGAACATAGTGGCGGTGTTGTTATTGCTAACTAAAACTAAAGGTATGGTCTCTTTTTACAGTACATTGCACTATTAACAATAGACAATTGACCTTTTTACCCACAAAATGTAACTGAACCTTTCGTTTAAGTTAACATTTACATTCTAAAATACCGTAGAAACCGCATAGCAACACCCTGGCAACGACAAACAACAGCCTAACATCATGAATGCAGAACTTTTGAATGCTGAAATTATCATTACAAAATATAAAAATGTAGCTTATGTTTGCAGTTGTGTGTAAAGCCATGTTGTCGTTTCCTCTTTTCCTTTAGCCATCTCTCTCTCTCTCTCTGTCATGATCTATTCCCTTTTTCTTTTTCCTCCTTGGAATCTATCCATCCTTCCTTGTATTTGTTCTGTATATTTGCCAGTCTGGCTGCATCCACCGTCTCCAAACACCACTGGAATGAGAAAGAGAGAGAAGGGAGTCTACCGTTACCATGGTAACCGAGCCCATGTAGGGAAATCAATGATATCACATAGCTAGCTGGCAGATAGCAGGAGTGGGTACTGAGACACAGAGGGAGGAAAACCGCTGAAGGACAGAGTCAATATGAAACGCCTTTCGCTTTTTACTTCCATAACGTGACGTATATTTGCGCGTGAACCGGGAGAAAATGTAGGGAAGGACTTGGTTTTATCATTCAGGAGTCGATTGGCTCTTGTAATGTGAGCATTGTGTATCAGAATGTGAGTTTGCAGTGGATTGTGGGACTCTGATCCCCTCCTGAAACTCCACCGGCACACACTTTTTGAGGAGGCTTTTGAACCGGGACGTGGAGGCTGAAGGTCAAGCTCACCCTCCCGAGCGTCTTCAGGTATCCCAATGGTAATGCTTCTTAAAATTTATTGTTATTTGGTCTTATTGCAATAACCTTTGTTGCATTTAATGTTAACAGGCATTGAATTAATATTGGCAAATTTCATGTATTACAACAGTACAATGACTAAATCGTTAATTGGCTATTAGTTAGTTAAATAACATTTAACAATCAGCCAAAAGGGAAACTTGTTGCACAAGTAATTATGATGACAAACCGTTTTCTTTGGAATAACATGCACTGAATCGTGCACAGTCAGACCAGGAGTGTGTATTAATGTAAATAGGGTCAATTATGATTTCATTGTTGGCTTTGTAGAGTGAGGCAAACTAAGTTTTTACAATCCATAGATGGCGAAAGCCCAGAAGAGGAGAGGAGAACTAGCAGGAGAGAGTCGACAGACAATAGAGTGAAGGAATTAGTGATGGAATCATACCTTCATCAGTCTATGAGGACATGAGAAATCCACAGTGAACGGAAAGAAAGAGATGTTTGATTGAGGATGTAATCAGGTGCCAATAGTGTGAGAGTGAGTGTGTGTGTGTGTGTGTGTGTGTGTGTGTGTGTGTGTGTGTGTGTGTGTGTGTGTGTGTGTGTGTGTGTGTGTGTGTGTGTGTGTGTGTGTGTGTGTGTGTGTGAACATGTATTATGGTGGGACCTGAGATATGAAAGCATGAGCATTCACATACCATTTTACTTCTGTATTTTGACAAACTTCATAATGAAACCGAATATTCAAGAGAAAGAAATGTATTTGAACAATTCCAATCAGTTCCAAGTTGAACTAAGATGTAATTCTATTTATTTGTTTTATATAAATATTTGGATTTCATTTAATAACAATGATAATAATAACAACGAGAAGAACAATAATAAATAATAACAATAGTAATAAGACTAACTAGTGCTGTCAAAGTGATTAATCGCATCTAATATAAAAGTTTGCACACACACACACACACACACACACACACACACACACACACACACACACACACACACACACACACACGTGTACAAACATTTATGCTTGATGTGATTAATCATGATTAATTGATTTGACAGCACTATTAATAACAACCATAATAATAATTATTATTATTTTTAGGGTTTTAATTTTTTTATTGAACTTTTTTGTTATTGTCAATATTGTGCACTGATGAATTGTGAACAGTAAGTCAGGAATGTGTTGTACAAAAGTAAAGTGGAAAGGGTCACCTTTGCATACCATTTTACTTGAAATGTAAAAAAATATATTATTTTATTATTTAATTTATTTTTTCTTTTATTTCTTTTATTTATTATATTTCTTTTATTTTCTTTTATTTTCTTTTATTTAACTATAGCAAGTCAAATCATTAATTTAATAATAATAATAATAATAATAATAATAATAATAATAATAATAATAATGATAATAATGTTGGTCATCTTGGTTTGAGGCCTTTTTGAAGTTTTCTTCGTGTTGAATAGTGTGCATGATAACATCAGGAATGTGTTTTATGGAAGTAATTAGGGTGGATTTTGATTTCACATTGAATTTAATGTATGCTAAATTGTAGTGATGTTGTAGAGGTCTGTGTCGTCATAGCAACGGTGTAGGTGGCTGTATGACATGCAAGTATAGAAGCAGGTGTGGCCTGCCGCAGTGTCTGAGTGTGTGTGTGTGTGTGTGTGTGTGTTTGTGTCGGAGAAACACGAGAGAATGATGTCTGTGTGGGTATGTTTGCAAACCTAAGAAAGACATAAACAATGAGAGACAGAGAGGGGGATGTGAAAGGAATGGGATGAGAGGAAGGTGGGTTTTCTTGTCATGCCGGTCAGGGTGGATCCTCATCTCATTTCTGAGCTAGTTACTGTAACTAAAATCCTTCTGTTGCTGTATGTGTGTGTTCTGACGTGTGAATTAGTGTATTAAAAAATGTCTTCTAGCATTTGAGTTATGCTCTGATGCACACACTTCTGCTGGTCTTAGCGATTAGCTTAATAGTATCTCAGAATGTAGTGAGCTACCTACCTAGACAACATTTTAGACATTTAAATCAAACTATTGAATGTGTCTGGGCAAAAATATTTTGTAGGCACTTTACTATATTTGAGATTAGGGCTGCACAATATATCGAAATTATCAAAATATCGCAAATGTACATATCGCGATATGCATATCGCAACGGCACGCAGTATCTGAATGATTTTAATAGGCTGCTTCAACACTGTGAAAAGTGTACATTTAGGTTGATACATATAGCAGAGAATAGACTGGGCACACGACTAGGACTTATGTGACTTGCTTGATGTTAAAAAGATTTATTAAAACGCAATAACTCGCGAAAAACAACTCCTTGCAGTCTCACGCTGTCTGCTGTCTGACACACACACTGAAACGTGTGCACAAGCTGCCTCTGATACAGTAAACCTGCTGATACAGTAAACCTGCCGATACAGTAAAGCTGCTGATACAGTAAAGCTGCCGATACAGTAAACCTGCCGATACAGTAAACCTGCGATCCAGTAACCCTGCCGATACAGTAAACCTGCGATACAGTAAAGCTGCTGATACAGTAAACCTGCAATACAGTAAACCTGCGATCCAGTAACCCTGCCGATACAGTAAACCTGCGATACAGTAAACCTGCAATACAGTAAACCTGCGATCCAGTAACCCTGCCGATACAGTAAACCTGCCGATACAGTAAAGCTGCCGATACAGTAAACCTGCGATACAGTAAACCTGCTGATACAGTAAACCTGTAAACCTGCTGATACAGTAAACCTGCGATTCAGTAAAGCTGCTGATACAGTAAAGCTGCTGATACAGTAAACCTGCGTTCCAGTAAACCTGCCGATACAGTAAACCTGCGATACAGTAAAGCTGCTGATACAGTAAACCTGCAATACAGTAAACCTGCGATCCAGTAACCCTGCCGATACAGTAAACCTGCGATACAGTAAAGCTGCTGATACAGTAAACCTGCCGAT
Organism: Paracanthobrama guichenoti; assembly: GCA_018749465.1. Lineage (NCBI taxonomy): Eukaryota > Metazoa > Chordata > Actinopteri > Cypriniformes > Gobionidae > Paracanthobrama > Paracanthobrama guichenoti. The sequence goes on along the minus strand of CM031966.1, from coordinate 17,751,057 downwards.
ATAGTAAACCTGCGATACAGTAAACCTGCCGATACAGTAAAGCTGCCGATACAGTAAACCTGCGATACAGTAAACCTGCGATACAGTAAAGCTGCCGATACAGTAAACCTGCCGATATAGTAAACCTGCGATACAGTAAACCTGCTGATACAGTAAAGCTGCCGATACAGTAAACCTGCGATACAGTAAACCTGCGATACAGTAAACCTGCTGCTGATACAGTAAAGCTGCTGATACAGTAAAGCTGCGTTCAGTAAACCTGCCGATACAGTAAACCTGCGATTCAGTAAAGCTGCTGATACAGTAAAGCTGCTGCTACAGTAAACCTGCGATACAGTAAAGCTGCTGATACAGTAAACCTGCCGATACAGTAAACCTGCGATCCAGTAACCCTGCCGATACAGTAACCCTGCCGATACAGTAAACCTGCCGATACAGTAAAGCTGCCGATACAGTAAAGCTGCCGATACAGTAAAGCTGCCGATACAGTAAACCTGCTGATACAGTAAAGCTGCGATCCAGTAACCCTGCTGATACAGTAAAGCTGCTGATACAGTAAAGCTGCTGATACAGTAACCCTGCCGATACAGTAACCCTGCCGATACAGTAACCCTCCCGATACAGTAACCCTGCCGATACAGTAAACATGCGATACAGTAAACCTGCCGACACAGTAAACCTGTGATACAGTAAACCTGCTGATACAGTAAACCTGCGATACTGTAACCCTGCTGATACAGTAAAGCTGCTGATACAGTAAACCTGCGATACAGTAGCCCTCCCGATACAGTAACCCTGCCGATGCCGACACAGTAACCCTGCCGACACAGTAACCCTGCCGACACAGTAACCCTGCCGCTGTCTGTCAAACAACAAAAGAACAAGAGAAAATCACTCAGCGCTCTTGGCTGAATAACCTTTGTAGCTTTATTATGTATCAGTATATATTTAATTCATGTGAAGTGTTTTTAGTTCTTATGTTTAATAACAAGGATAAATTAAAATAACAAAAATAATCGTCCACAGGTGTCTGTGTTTATCTGGATGTTCTTGATATTACGTTTTAGGTTGATATAACTATATATTACCAAGTCAAGCAAAGAGTTTTTGGTATTTAAATATTTGCATTACATTTTTTGTTTGTTTACAGTGATGTTAAAATTATATTGTCAGATTTGTGACATTCATTTTTGCTAAAACACTGCTGGTCACTTTCAGAAGGTGTAGCGATGCTTTCTTTTCCCAAAACACATAAATGGTATCATTCACAGTTTTTAAATATTTTTTTAAATATAATTTAAATAGATTTTACACACTTAAAGCAATATTGCAGATCACATTTTTCTTCAGTTCCACAGCCCTATTTGAGATGCCACCAGTATGAGATATCAAAGAAGCACATTTTTATGTTTTATAAGGATTGTGTCCAATATGTGTCAAGACGTGTCCAGATCCAGGGGTTGCATCCCATCTACTAAGAAGCACAGATATGCATTTCCTATCATTGTCAATGGTATCCCACAATCCTGTGTGTGTTATGGTTGGTTGAAAGATGATTGGTTTTAGACATGGTGTTTAAGAAAAGTAAAATTGAATATTTGCTTGGTTATCTCTAAAGGTCACACGATTGGTTTCAAGATCAGTAAATGTGATATTATGGTGCCTCGGAAGCCTGAGAATCAATTTTCTTCATGCAAATACACTGTCAAGTCTATGGCCTTTGTTTTTTGGCACAATCAAGAACATTTCTTACTTTTTGTGTGAAATATGAGTATGAATACGTTTAAAAATTCTTTCTAGGCACTTAGTAACTGAGTTTCCATTGGTTATCTCAATATTGATATAGATCCAATTCTATTGGCAAATAGCACCTGTCAATCACAGAACAGAGTTCAAGCGTGAGTAAAAGGGGTCGGTAATGTTTTTGAACGTCTCTTATGCTCACCAAGGCTGCATTTATTTGATCAAAATACAATAAAAACTGAATTATTGTGAAATATTATTACAATTTAAAATGAATTTCTATTTTAAAATATTTTAAAATGTATTCCTGTGATCAAAGCTGAATTTTCAGCATTGTTACTCCAGTTTTCAGTGTCACTGTGTGGAAACTGTGGTATGTTTTTCCAGGATTCTTTGATTAATAGAAAGTTTTTATATAAAACTTTTTTAACTCTATAAATGACTTTACTTTCACTTTTGATCAATTGAATGCATTCTTTACTCCAGACTTTTGAATGCTTGTGTATGTGTTTAAATGAATGCAAGTTGCTGCCTTACATTTTTAAGTACAACCAACTTGTCATTTCAACTTAAATTACATGAATCTGACTTAAAAATTTTTTTGGAATCTTGTATAACTGAAAATTGTTTAATTTATTTTGATGAGTTAAAGCAAACATATATTTTCATAACTTATTGATCATATTATTTTTTACAGATGCAGTATAACTCATTACTCTTTCCCTTCTTTGTCCCTTTCTCTTAGCAACCACATTACTGGAGTTTTAAGGTAAGATGTCTCTCCCTCTCCAGATGTATGTACATGTGTGATTATCTGCGTTTCTGCATGTATGTTTGTGTGGGTTAATGATCCTCAAAGAAAAATTCAGATGCAAAACATCACAATATATGTGCACAGTGCAATAAAACTAAACAGTTCATGACACAAAATGGCACTGAATGAATGAAATATATGAATACATTAGCTGGCCTATGAATGGTGAAATGCTGCTCCATCATTCCTCACGGGGAGTAACATTTAGCATTAAAGCATGCCCGATGCGTTCTGACAGCCAGTGCATACTGCGATAAGCCAGCAGCTCTGTTGGAACATTTATTGTGGAAACTATATGGAAAATTATTTATTTATAGACTCCATGCATTTCCTGGAAATCCACCTTCGAGACAAGCTCCTCCACAAGGTTCCAGTGCACTGACTCACCTCCATTGTAAATGCAACCTACGACACCGGAGTCATTGGGGACTTCTGCAGGTCTTCAAGATGTGAGAAGTGAGAGCAACTCTGTATCTCATATCTTTGGCACTGAAACAGTGCTGGAACTCCTCCAGACCTGAGATATACCTTTCACAGGCTCAGGGAGAGAGAAATGACGGGTGTTAAAGAATGCTACAGTGCAATCCTGGGCCTGGTTTGGTCAATCTGTGCAGCCTTAGGCTACGTCTACACTAATCCAGATATATTTGAAAACTATTTTTTTCCACCCTCTACACTCTTAAGTGTTTTCCGCATTTACAGGTCACCTGGCGTACAAAAAAGATGATATCATTCTTTAAAGATGGTATGGTATGTTTGGACAGAAGATGAGACAGTAATTCATTAAACTCATAAAAGACAAAATAATTAGAGGAATACTGGATTCTAAACAACAAAGACATGCCACAATTGATTAGGATCTCGAAGCAGATAGGAGGGAGAAACACCCAGAAACGCCTCATACGTGGCCGCTCCCAAGGGTTTTTCCTTCCCGTTAATGCTTGGATAAAACGTCTACGCCTCCTTCGATTAAAAATAAGGACTAGTGTAGTGCCTGCACTATACTTAAACCTACTAACATCCGTTGCCATGATTTTTGGAATGACTTATCGGGAGAGGAAAAAATGCTGTTTTAGTAACCAGTTAATGGAATAGAAACGGCATCATTTTGCAATAGTTATTTTTTCAACATTTAGAAAATATTGCAAAAGTTTTGCTTATTGATGCCGTCCACACTGCTGAGAGCGACGGTTAGATGAATATGTAAATATGTGCTGCACCTGTTCCTCACAATAATAAAATAAGCACAACAAAACTGAGAAAATGGCAAGTATTTTAATAAAGCATAAGAAAAGCATCGCTGATCATAGCAACGTGGATATGTTTGCACGAGCTCTAGTAAAGTCACGTCACGTTTATTTATATAGCACTTTATACAGTACTGTAGATTGCTTAAAATCAAGCGTTGTGACACTGTCTTTCATGTTTAATATGGTAGTGTTATCTCATCAGAATAGGCTACAACTTTATTTTCCAATATAAAGCGGCTTTCCAGCGTGTTCATGTTTTCATGTGTCTGACCTCAACAGGAGAAATGAAGCAGAAAAGATTTCCACGTGAAAGAAGGTGGAGCCTCCGCGCAAGTCAATTCATCTTCATTAATATAGCGCTTTTTACAATGCCGATTGTTTCCAAGCAGCTTCACAGTGTTAACAGGAAAATAATGCAACAGAATTTGATTTGGCTGTACAGCCGCTCTGGTGAAACGGGGATGTTATCTGGCTCATTTCAGTTATCATAGTGTCAATGCGGGCAGATCGGTGATATAGTTGAAATTTAAGTGTCCCGAACTGAGCAAGCCAAAGGCGACGGTGGCAAGGAACCAATACTCCTTCAGGGCCAGAATAGAGAGAAAAAACCTTTGGAGAAACCAGGCTCAGTCGGGGGGCCCGTTCTCCTCTGGCCGACGAACAAACAGTGTATGATTATAATTCTGGCAACATTACAGCTCAGAAGTCAGATTAGAGCAATAGATATTTGTACGATTATTCGAAAATCGTACGATTATCGCACACCGTAATCGCCACAGAGTTCGTAATACTGGAGTAATGTTGTTTAGAAAGGATGTTTACCAGCCGGAGTGAACTTTTCCCAGAAAGTTTGCTTTATCAAGCTGTTTCAAAATCCCAAAACGAACTCCAAATGTTTTGGCTTGACTTTGTTCAAAATGACACACGTCACATCAATTCGATTAAATTGGTCTGGGCGAGTAACCGAAGTATATCGGGGCCTTAAGAACAACAGGTTCTATATAGAACTTTAAAAGGTTCTGTTAGGCGCTTCACATATAGAACCTTTTAGAAGTTCCCGTCATGCAATCATTTCATGGATTTAGTTATATTAAGTATTTTAGTAATTAATTTTGTTTTAATCCATTTTTTTAAATTTTGATTACATTTGATGAAATTACACAGCTCAGTAAACTTAAACATTTAAATGACCCATTAAACATGAGTAGTATGCAATAATTTGGAGATTAATTTCCAGATTATTTCTCAAGTAAAGAATGTTTAAAAATGTTGGTAACACTTTAGTTTAGGGTCCAATTCTCAGTATTAACTAGTTGCTTATTATCATGCATATTACTAGAATATTGGCTGTTTATGAGTACTTATAAAGCACATATTAATGCCTTATTCTGCATGACCATATTCTACATCCCTTAATCCTACCCTATACCTAAACTTAACAACTACCTTACTAACTCTTAATAAGCAGCAATTAGTTTTATTGAAGCAAAAGTCGTAAATAATAGTGAAAATTGGACCCTTATCTAAAGTGTGAACAACATTTTTTTTCTGCAAAACAAGACAAAAATAATTCAAACGAGAGCAATTGCATTTTGGATCATACACTGAATGTCGATTGAGTGTGACCTGGACAGACCAGTAAGACCAGTGGTGAGATATTTTGCTAATAAAATGATCGTGGCAGAAGAATAGCATGAGAACTGTATTATATCTGGTCTCTCGGTATCATCTCAGTGAGCTTTTATTATGTTTTACGAATGCACAGTAAGATGATTTAGGCATTTTCCGAAGTTTCAGTGTGTAAAAGAAGCATTTTTAAATGAAAATGCCATTTCCAATTGTAACTAGATGTAGACGTAGGCTTAATCGTCGAATTCAACTCCCCGGAGAGCCGAACATGACAAACCTTAGATCTGAGATACTTCCTGAGATACTTTTGAGCATAAAACTTACCTTCAGCTTTTTCCTGGTCTGCTCTGCCCCTGCAAAGAATGTGCTGTATATTCCTTTGGATAAAAATCGTCATTCAGATAATGATTGTAAGCTCTTTGACAGCGTGTGACAGTGTGTGGAAAAGCACGGCTCGCTCTGGTTAAATTGGCCCCAGGTGTAACAATGAGCTCTCGGCATGCTGGACTACAAGAGAACTGTCCACGATACTTTCATCACTGTTGGATTTTCTCACATGTGTATGTTAGGTCTGAATATTAATAGTGGATATCAATAATGAATAGATTTTTAAAAATTCAACATTTTATAATTAGTTGCCATTTAGACGCTTCATACTGGGCAATTAAAAATGCATTTATAGCTGGGACAGTTCTGCCCTGAAGTATCCTGGAGTAAAGTGTCTTGCTCAAGGACACAGTGATGTCGCAGACGAGCCTGGAAAGTAACGTGGGTTTCCATTGCACTGTGGTGCTTGTGTGCGATTGACGAGTTTGAGGGTTTCTTGATCCCTGAATCCCTCTTCTCTAAAGTGTTTCCTGTAGTCCACTGTCCAATCCTGTTAATAATCCCATAAAATATTTTAAAAAGGACCGAGTGTTAGCAGTGCATAAGATACAGTTTTCAAAAGAGATCGGTAAGATTTAATGTTTTGAAGTCTCTTGTGCTCCCCAAGGCTGCATTTATTAGATCAAAAATATGGTAAAAACACCAATATTGTGAAATATTATTACAATTTAAAAAAACTGTTTTCTGTTTGAATATCTTTTAAAATGTAATTTGCTTCTTGTGATCAAAGCTGTATTTTCAGCATCATTACTCCAGTCTTCAGTGTCACATAATCCTCATTCTAATATGATGATTTGATGCTCGAGAACATTATTAATGTTCAAAACAGTTGTTTTATTGCATATGTTGTGCTGCTTAATATTTTTGTGGAAACTGTGATAAGTCTTTAAAGTACTGTGCTTTTTTATATATTTAGAGGGTACATAAACACAGTTTCTGCCAGTCTCATGTTAATCTTCAGTACCTATAGAGTAGTATCGCATGCTTCATATCTCTGAAGAGTCTTAAGTTTTATCAGATTTTTTAAAGACAGATACGCTGTACCGATTCTTTCCGAAAACAGCCGAGCTCCTGGAGGCGTGCCATGAGCGGAGCTAAAGAGTCACGAGCGCGCACACACACACATCATCACATTATCCCATGATAACTTTTGATTCAATATACGTTTGTGTAGTTTACATTATATGCACTTACGCAATGATTGTCAACAAAACAGACATTTGATGCAGTTTTACTTACCATCTGCGGTTTCCACTCATACGGGATCTTTTCAAATGAGTTTCAAGCGATCTGACGCTGTGTGCACTCTTCCCGGGTGAAGTGCCCATACAAGGAATTTCCACCCTTTATGATGTCATACAGGGCCATACTCGAAAAAAACGTTCCAAACTTATGCAAACCCTGAAGGACTGTATTTGGCACAGAAATACTCTGTCATACGTCCAACACGCTTTTTGAAACATTGGCCATGTTTAGCATGAGAATCCAACTCTTTAACAGTGTAAATAAGTCAGAATGCATGAACTAGCATTAGCCCCCCACCCCCTTAATGTTTGAGCATTATGGGTGATAATCAGAGCGTGACAAAGTTTTCCAGTCTTTCACTCTCAGTAAATAAATAATAAATAATGCTAAATAAATAAATAAAGATTTAGTCTGTCATGGAGCTTGCATAAACTTAAATCATTAGCTAAAATATCATTCAAAAAAAATCTTAAACTTAATTTTAAAATTATTATAATATAGAATTGGTGCACATCTTGTTTTCTGTTGGTTGTACATAAGATGCATGCATTTGTGATTAATGTATAAATGCAATTGTGCTGCATTAAAAAGTCAGAAAACACACAGGACGTATAATTATAGCCTGTGTCATTTGTATACATTTATTGTAGGAAAAAATGGCATTTTGTGTAAAAAATGCTTGCAAGCCAAGTGTCAATCATAGTGCTTTTACTGTGTATGATAGTCACAATTAACTGATGGTGAGAAAAAGTAGCTTCAAAGTGTTACTTTCCATAAAAAGTAGCATCACATTATTTGACACTGAAGACTGCAGTAATGATGATAAATTCAGCTTTGATCGCAGGAATAAATTATATTTTAAAATATATTCAAATATATTAAATTGTAATACTATTTCACAATATTACTGTTTTTACTGTATTTTTGATCAAATAAATTAGTAATTGGTGATTTTTTTAAATTTACTGACCCTAAATTTTTTACTAATGTATTTTTTTTTTTTTTTTTTTTTCTGTAGTCTTTCACACATTTGTTCTTTATATTAAATCAGTTCCCTACAGCTCTGACATACAGTACACAACCATAGTGCTGTTTATCATTGCCTAAGATGTCAGTCCTGGATTAACATTTTCCTCCCATGATCAATCGATCAGCAGCCTTTGACTGAGGTGAACAATTTTGCATCCGTATGACAGCTGGATCAATATTACAAGGACTGAGTTCCTCAACTTCCCACTAGATGCTGTCTGTAAATCTCAGTTTCCAGGACAAGTCAAGACGTGAACCTCAGTGCAAACTCAGATCAATATGACGCACCAAAGTTGTAACTGTCTGGCGAGCTCAAATGTGACACAGCAGGCTTGTGGTGTGAGGTGTATCCACTGAACTACTCTGAGCTGTCGCTTCAGCAGGCAGGCCTGGCAGTGAAAACCAACCGTTCAAGTAAAAGGAGACTTCGGGAACGACTCATGGAAGATGCAGGCGGTCGTGTCGGGTTAAGAGACTGCTAAATGACTATGGAATGCCATCTCGTCAGGAGCACATAACCAAATACTATCAAAGCAGTGTTATTTTAGTATCGAGATGCTATTATATTTTTATTAAAGCTGCAGTCTGTAACTTTTTTTGGTTAAAAATGATCCAAAATAAATTTTTGAGCAAGTACATAACCAGCTGGTGTTCAAAACTATCTCCTTGCCTTAGCCCGATTCACAACGGTAAGCTTGTAATATTGTGTTATAATTTGAGTGGTCCTGGTGGATTTCCGTGGGGAATTCGAGCATGTCTTTGCATTACGTCACATCTGTACACATAAGGAGTCCTACTAGTAGTAGTAGTGGATGTGAGGAAGCTGCAGGTGGTGGATCATTTATAGCTTTTTCTCACAGCAGCTGAAGTAATTAAACTTATGATTTTGATGGTGGATTGTAATTCAGAAAGATCCAAATGACAATCATCACTGACTACGTTTACATGCTCCCTCATAATGCAATAATTATAATAGGATTTTGACAATATTTCGATTAAACTTTACCTCATGTAAACGCAATAATTCAGTCAAATAAATGCGATTAAGCTCATAATCGTAGTAACCATTTTCACATTAAACTAGGTGGTGTACGCCGATTTTAATTGCAATAAACAGGCATGTAAACACCTTAATCACATTATTACCACTCTGACCAAAGTGCACATGTGCATGGACGTACAGGGATACCGTGTGTTGTTCACACAACTTCATGAATGAACTTGGTGACATTTATTCTGAGGTTTTCTCTTCTCCAAATCAATAAACTCTGTCAACACAACTCGCTGTGCAGTCTCTGCTCCGCATCTTCATCTAGATGGCGCGAAGAATACGACGGCAGCAGGCAAACCATTGCGATATTCATCACGGCGGCGAATAATATCCATTAAGCTTCGTCCATAAAAATGTATTATGAATTTAATGCGAGTAGATCAAAACAGTGGCCGGTAACATACTGTATGCCTATCTGAGTGTGGTATAACCATACTTATTAGCGAATAATCAGAATAATGAAAAGTGTATGTAAACTTGAGTGAAGAGTTTTGCTCATGTCATGTAAACATCCGCAATTAAGACCGTACTCTGATTATTATAAATAGTCGCATTATTGGTCACCAATGGTGCACATGTAAATGGAGTCCATGACAACTGGAGATTCACCCGTAGTCAAAAGCCAAAGATTAGACTGTACGGAAATTGAAACGGGTAACGCTAATACACACTAAATACACTTAGTCACACAATGCTGATGTTGTTAACATTAATAATTTGAGAACAAAGTATAACAATAAAATAATTTACATGGTTTGATGTGATGTGAGCTGAACGATCATTAGATTCAATCAGCGTTGGTAGTGCGATTTATTGTAATGTTTTTTTTTTTCTCAGTTGAACAGAACAAGAGTGGCAGACATGTTACTTGTTCAAATGACATTTTGCGGGGAAATTCTTATTTTGGTCATACCTCCAAGACGTAGAATCTGTGATTCAGAAGTACTGTATCCTCACCGGTGCGGTGACTGACAGTCACACATACTCCTCAAAACATGAGATTCATCCGCGCTGAGGAGCCGCCGACGCACAACCCGCGTAAAGAAGATAATTCCACAAATAACTGCAATTGCAGGTTTCAAACAGAGATGGAGACAAAGAGGCAAAACTTATGAAATGCATATTTTGATTATTTTATATATATTTTATGTTTTCATTTTAAAGGTACTCTATACTTTTTGTGTTCAAAATTAACATTTAAACGAACCAAAACATCATCAATCCTTCCTTCAAAACACATTTTTGTCTTACTCTGATTCACTATGGTAAGCCAATTATAAGTGTTTATATTTTAGACCTTTTCGCAGGAAATTTCGTACATACGTCACTCGCTTGTGTGTCTCGTCAATATCCGTAAATAGGGAAGTCTCTCCAGCTACTTGGACGCGTGTCTGGTGTGGGTGTGGCATAGGTTATCATGAGTGAGAAAGCTTGACATGGAGGCGCTAAATCTCAAACTTCAGGGAATCACCTGTTTTAACCAAACGCCAAACAGAAGAGAGTCTGCTGGAGAAAAGAGAATGCGACAGAGCTCGTAATAAAACAAGAATCAACATGGCGAGAACTGAGGGATTTGAAATGTTGTAAAAGCGACATGGAGATGACGTTTTTATTAATCAACAGGTCAGTAAGGTATTTTATTGAAGATAAATTGCCATATGTAGCTCTCTAACAGAGTTCATTGTAAAGCATTATCTGTTATTGTGAAGGATCATATTCATCGAAGCACAACCCAAACAATGTTCTTCCGCAAAATGCATGCAGTTTTGTTTTTAACCACTTTAATTTTAGTTCAAATGTTAAAATGTATCAAAAATGATCCATCAGGCGTTTGAGGAATGTTTATTTGTTCATCTCTCAATCATTGTGTTGCATTACATGTTTTTCCCCAACAATAAAAAAAAACTACAGCGCTTTGATCATAAAACTACACATTTAAATATCATCTACTAAGACATTATTGGGAGAGAGAGAGAGAAACTGATATTTAAATGCACTTTATGTAAGTAGCCTCTTTAAAGATCTCATTGATTTACATTACATGCTATCAGAATGTCATTTCCTTTTGGCCATATAAAAATCACTAAATTGCATCTTTTGCTCTGTTTGGGCATTTGAATAAAACTAAGGTTGAATATTATACTATATCATACTCCTATATCAGCCACAAATGCCTGATAGAATTTGTCTATTATTTGATATGTCAGGCTTTACAGTGTTAAACACTCCCTTGGTGTTGTCAAGTCAATAGCAAACCTCCCTCTCTGGCCACATAAACACACACTCAGACTTCTCAATCAATAAGAGCTGTCATGTTGATGCTGTCATGCTAATTAATGTGTTTATTAAAGGGAAATTAGGTTAATTCACACTTATTGCGAAGCCATTAACCTGTAGCCCATAGAGAATCAATGATGCTGAGACTTTTGTGTGGCGAGTCTCACTAGATTCATGTGTCCATAACTGCATTATATTGCCAAACTGTTACATGTATTTGATTTGTAAGTGGATGTTTGAAACTTGTAGCACATTCCCAATTACATCTCTCACTATGGCATTTCAGGACTGTTAACACCCGTGAAATGTGGCATGGAGGGGCACAGCTGCAAACATCTGTCCTGTCAGTCAAGACTTCACACATTCTGATTGGGTAGAAGGCTGATCAATCAAACTGTCTTAGCCAATCAGAAGTGCAGGAAGGGTGTGCTCAAGAAAGTTTCTTATGTCTGCAAACTTTCACTGTTATGCCCAGACACATCTCTGACCTCCACATGTGCTTTACTAAGGTTTAGAAAGCAGATACTGGTGTGAGTAGAAACATTTCCTCTTGAAAATGAGTGTGTTTAAACCTAAAATCGAGTGTGTTTGCATGTAGTTTGAACCACAGTTTTCATTTTTGCCCGTCTGTTAAACCGTTTGACGATTTGGTTAATTATTTTAGAACATCTCTGGAACATCATACAAGCTAACTTTTTTTTTTTTTGTATTATTTAAATTTTACCTCTAGTTTTTATTATGATGGTTTTGTGATTCAAAATACATTATTTTATATTTTGAATATTTGAATATATATATTATAATACTTTTTTTTTCTTTTTCAGTATATACACTGGCGTTTACATACAAAAGTTTGGGGTCAATAAAAATACAATTTAAAAATAAATTAATAATTGTGTTCTGCAAGTATGCATTAAATTGGTCAAAAGTGACAGTAAAGACATTTATGTTACAAAATTTTAAATAAATGCTGTACTTTTGAACTTTCTATACATCAAAAATATAGCCCAACTGTTTTCAACCTTGATAATAAGAAATGTTTGAGCAGTAACGATGCTGAAAATTCAGCTTTGATCACAGAAATATATTACATTTGTAAAAATATTCAAATATTCAATTTTTACTATATTTTTGATCAAATAAATGCAGCCTTGTTGAGCATAAGAGACTTCTTTCAAAAATATTTTCGAAAAATTACACAATAGTGCACATCTATGCGAGTATAACAATTTGAGTGAATAGCTAAACTGAGAAATGATCATGAATTTTGAGAATGTATTTGGTTTGTGTCCTTTTGGTTCAGTGACAGCAGCAGTCGTGCTGATATGATCATGTTATCAGCATGATTTGAGAATGTTTTTGGCTGCATGGGTTTCCTTTCACTACTTTAGAGCAGCTACACACACACACACACACACACACACACAAACACAAACATTCTTATTTTCCCTAGACAGTCTTTTACCTTCCCATCACAGAGGTATCATTACCCTTGCAAAACTGCAGTACGGGCAATTAGAGAGCGTTCCCTCCCTCCGCTGTGAGACTAACACACACTGATCCGTCTGTCTCCTGCAGGCCAGGACTCCACGCGGCGCTGCGGGGCTGCAGCAGCAGCAGTCGCTGGGCGAGCAGGTAGGAGGGCGACTCTGTTACGCGTCTGCGGAGAGTTTGGAAAGCATGGCCGACGCAGAGCTGCCGCTGGGCTTCAGTCGCTCCAACATCCTCAGACAGAGTCTTCCACTGGCACGATCCCCCAGCCAAGCCAAACTAAGAGCACCAGGTATGATATTGACCACGTATGACCATTTTGCTCCCTCTATATGACCTGTTTCTTGCTTGTGAACCTATTGTACTTCTGCTGTATACAGTATTTAAATGATCTCTATTTTGATTGGCTAACCAGGGTGAAGTTCACATTGTCAGTCCTCGGGATGGACTTTAATGCTAAATAGATTTAAGTGTTGAAGTAAATATTGCTACAGTCGAAACCTAAATTTATTCAGACACCTTCAACATTTTCTCACATTATCACGTTTATTCGCCATAGTTTAGAAAATGGTAATAAAATATGACAAGAACTGTGTCAGAACAAATTCATCTCGATAATGTCAAGTGTAATGGATCACAATCAACCAATCAGCTGTTCAATTTAAGTACACAATGAGATGATACCAATTTAGGTCAACCAATGACCAAGCAAAGCTTCATTGTGTTCAGTCTGTGGTGTCAAAGGTCACATGAGCAATTAAAGAAAAAACACTTCAGCAAAACATGCTCAGGTCAAAGTGTCTGAATAATTTTGCTCCCAAATTATTATCCTCACTTACATAAATGAACTATAGTGTCCTGCACCCACTAGTAAAAATTATATCTGGTGTCTGAATAATTTTTGGTTTGATTGTATATTAATATGCTATAACAAATGTTTTGAATTAGATCTATGTATTACATTAGTTTTAATTTGATTTTTTTATTATATTTATAATTATAAAATTAGTTCAGTTAATGCCAAAGTTTGCTTTGCCATATACAATACTGTATAATTGTAATTAATAATAAGTAAATACTTCACATTTATATTAATATCTTAATTTATTACTGTTCAAAAGTTTTGGGTCGGTAAGATTTTTAATGTTTTTAAAGAAGGCTCTGTTCACCAAGACTGCATGTAAAAAAAAAAAAATACAGTAAACACAGAAATATTGTGAAATATTATTACAATTTAAAATAACTGTTTTCTATTTTAATATAATTTGAAATGTAATTTATTCCTGTGATCAAAATTTATCATCATTCCTCCAGTCTTCAGTGTCACATGACCCTTCAGAAATCATTCAGATATGATAATTTGCTGCTCAAGAAACATTTCTGATTATTATTAATGTTGAAAACCATTGTGCTGGTTCATATTTTTGTGGACACTGTAACAGTATACATGTCTTTCCTGTGAATCTTTGCTGAATAGAAGTATTCATTTCTTTTTTTTTAAATTATGAAAATGTGTCAATTGAAATGCATAAATCTTAAACAGACTGAAATATTGTTAAAACAGTGCATGGTGCTATAGCAGCATCAGTGTCATGGGTTTGATTCTCAGGGAATGCATGAACTGTACGTTGACTGCAATGTAAATGAGGCATCTACATAAATATACCTTTATTTTCTTGCATGAGCTTCATTTCGGTAAATGCTCTGGTTGGATTGACAATGGTCTTTTTACATTCTTATGTAACTATCAAGACAAAATCAACGATATACTGTTAGTTTGACTAATTTGACTGGATAAGTGCCACGTTTCACTCTTGTATCACTCCAGTTGTCTACTGTTTGCAACAGGGACTTCCAGTTCTGTGATAGTTTTCATTGGCGCTGTCCATATTGTTTCTGAAATGTCAGTTAGTCAATATTAAAGTTGGCATGAAATGGAAGTTGTGATAGCGTTTTCTTGAAACGGCTTCTGGAACCAGAACAAATACAGGGCGAGAGTTGATTTTGTCCATTTGGAATTGATTGGATGGTTATGGTTTGCTGTTGGTGTCATGTGCTATCATGGGATAGCACAGGTTGTCCCGCCCTTTCGCCAGTAAACACGTCATCAGAGATGAGAAGTTGCTGCAAGAGGGAGGGGAAGTTATTTTGATTAAAGATTATGATGGCACGATAAAAATATTAAAGCAACATCAGACTCACAGTTATGCTGTTGTATTGAATATCAAATTGAAACTAAATACATTTTTTGTCTCTTTTTCTAGCTGTGTTGTTTTTGCAGTTTGGTGACGAGACGCGCCGGGTGCACATCACTCATGAGCTGACCAGCATGGAGACGCTTCACGCCCTCATCGTGCACATGTTCCCTCAGAAACTGACGATGGGCGCGTTGCGTTCGCCCGGCACGGCTCTCCTCATCAAGGACGAGGCGCGCAACATCTTCTACGAGCTGGAGGACCCTCGTGACATCCACGACCGCTGCCTCATCAAGATTTACTGCAGAGAGGCTCCGATGCGAGACACACACTACAACGCACAGCACGCAGCCCACCCCGTACACCACGCACACATCTCCAACGGAGACCTACGGGTGAGTGTGTGTGGGACAGTAGAGATAAACATCTGTTAGCTCTGTAACAAACATTTGATCATTTCTTTTATGTCAAAATGTAGGTAACTAATAACAAAACTGAAACATAACTATATTGTTCAAATGATTAAATAATTATTAATAAATCTAAATTAATAATAATAATAATAACCAAATGATTTAATGATTAGAGTAGTTCATACATTATTTACATGAAACATAATTTTACCAACATTTTATGTATTTTCATTTTAGATATACTTTTTCTTCATAAATTATTATTCATATCATTTACATTAAAACTATACATATGCATGGAATATTATACACGCATACCATTCTACCATTAAAACTTGATACGACCATTTAAGTTTGGGGTCTGTAAATTGTTTTTAGAAAGAAATTAATACTTTTATGCAGCTTGGATTAAAAATTTGAGATTTCTATTTTCAGTAAATGCTGTTCATTTGAACTTTCTACTCATCAAAGAATTCTGTCAAAAATGTCACGATTTCCACAATTGTGTTCAACATTGATAATAATCAGAAATGTTTCTTGAGCAGCAGATCATCATATCAGAATGATTTCTGAAGGATCATGTGACACTGAAGACTGGAGTGATGATGCTGAAAATACAGCTTTGATCAATAAATTACATTTTAAAATATATTACAATAGGAAATGGTTCTTTTAATTCTAAAAATATTTCACAATTTTACTGTTTTACTGTATAATTTTTGATCAAATAAAAATTTTCTGTCATTTTCACAGTATAGTGATGAGATAAAGAGATGATGATGATGAATCTGTGTGTGTGTGTGTGTGTGACAGAGAAAACATGCAATAGAGCAGATTTGTTCTGATGCTGTGAATTTATCTTGTCAAATGTCATGTTAACTTCCTCCTGCCTTCCTCTTTTCTGTCTCTCTCTCCAGAGAGAACTAGTGTACACCTCGAGGGAATCTTCTCCCACGCGTCGTTTAAACACCCTCCCGTCTTCCTCTCCTCCCTCTGGTTCTCCGTCACGCTCACAATCCCGTCTTTCTTACACGGGTGGGCGCCCGTCCTCTTACGCGGGTCCCCATCCATCGCCTCAGCTCCACCCATATCAGCACCAACACCACACCCACCAAGGAGGCCACGCCCCCCAGCAGGCCCACCCTGCATTTTGCCCCTCCCCAAGTGCTATTCTGGAACGACGTGATGTGAAACCGGATGAGGAAATTACATCATCATCAAAGAGCGTGGTGTTGCTAAAAAATGAAGCGATATACGCAGACCCATACACGCTCGTTCAGGATCCTCGGCTCAGCGTGGCCTCGCAGCAAGCTCTAGCTTACCGCCGCGGATCTGTTCGCTCAATCAGTGGATACCCTGCCGCGGCATTACAGTGTGAGCTTGAGGGTGCCCTCTACAGGCCTGGTGGCCCCATATACGCAGATCCATATGCCACTATGGGTTTTCGCACCCTACCTCCAGCCTCGCCTCAAAAAATGTCTGATGGCAGAGATCTGTATGGGAGTCACCCAGGACGAGGGTCCCCTGGGAGACATGGGTTTCGTAAAGATGGCACTGTGTACATAGAGAGCCCCAAGAATCGTCCAGGAGGACAACCTCTGGAGCAGATATGTATGCTTGGGGGCCACGGAGGAGATGGAGGGCCGTTACCAGTTTACGGCTCAACATTACCTGGAAACGAAGAGACCAGGTGAGAGTCAACTTAGGTTTTCTCTCCTGAAACGTCCAAAATAGCTGGTAAACTAGTCATACCACTTAAAGGGGGCCTATTATGCATGATGTTTGAACATAAATTTGTCGGCAGCGTGTACACAACCACCCTATAATGGCAAGAATCCAACCACTCCTTTTTTTAATCCCATAAATCATGAACAGTGTCTCAGTGTCTCAGTGAGCTGTACACAGTCTGCCATGTTTATCTCCTCGCCAGAGCATTTAACAGCAGCATTCAAGTAAGAGATGCATTCTTATTAAAGCTACTTTATTCAGTCAAGAGGGAGTTGGTTCATATTAACAGCATAAACAGCAGTAGGTACTGTATATAACGCTGCTTTCGCTTTAATACACAGATCTAATATACGTATGCGATTTCTTTACTTGCTGTTTACGTTCATAGACATAACCAACTGTTTATGTGAACTGTGTGTGTTTTTGACATAACCTTATGTGTATTTGACAGTTTAAGCACAGTAAGACATGAAAGAGAGCATAGTTTAATGCTCATGGGACGCTCCGTCTGACATCCAGATTTCTGTTTGCGTGCTTCGGGTGTGCGCACTCAGAAAACCATATATCAGAAGTTTAGACTGATATGGCTTTAAAATGCATGCAGAAAATAATGCAAAAGCATTAAAATATTTTTTTCTCTCCCACCTCATAATATTTCCATCAAAAACGTTTTGTGAGTGAATACAAAGTTTCTTGGGGGAGCACAATCGCAAAAAATGTATGAGAGAATGCAGAAGCTCTGCAAGTGAACGCAAATTATCTCAGGGTAACTCAAAAGTTTAATGAGAGAATACAAAGTTTCTCTGGGAACGTAATGTAAAAGTTTTTGTGAGCAAGTTTTTTGGGGGCGAACGCAACAGTTTTGTGATAGAATGCAAAAACAAAATTTAAATGCCATATTATTTCCATGACAAAAGTGTTATGAGCACCAATCCCAGTTTTTTCCCCATCACCATGTCCCTTTAGGGCATAATATCTCAACACAGTTTGCTTTAACTTTTATTTTTACTATTTTATATTGTTAGAGAGCGAATGGAGGCCATGGAGAAGCAGATAGCCAGTCTAACCGGATTGGTTCAGAGTGTTTTGACCCGTGGACCAGACAGCCCGTAAGAAATCTAATCTTCAGCCCGATACCATTAAATATCGCTATCAAACATGACTCTTGAATGATGGTTAAAGCCCATCCATACAACTTATGATAGCATGTAAATGGTGTGTGTGTGCTCCACGAAGATGTGTTTTGTCTTGCAGAGAGAAAGCAGAAACAGCAAGCGACTGCTCTGCACCGGAGAGTGAGTACTGTACTGTTTGAATGTGTGTGAATATGGCTTAAACATTTGGCAAACACTGTTAAAAAAGTGTAAAATGTCTAAGATGAAGATGCTTTATTACATGCACTACAAAGCGTCAACTTTCAAAAACCTAGAAGATGGAAAAAGCTCTAAATAAATACATCCATTCTGACAGATACATAATCGAAATAAATAATGAATCAGTGTATGATGATAGCTCTGTATCTTGGCATGATTTACATTATACCACACTAACAAACACAATCAAAATGAAACAATGCAAGATAGGCCTATCGTATTAATGCTTGAACATATTAATGCATGAGCATTATTCAGTTTATAAGGTTAATAAATGAATCTTACTGATATCAAGAGGTGACTGTAATGTCTCAACAAGGCCTGAACTGTTTGTGCTGTAGAATAGCTGTTACTAAACTAATTATGTTCGCAAGAACAATTAAGTGATGTGGAATAGGCGTATCAATTAACAGGTCATTAAATGAGTGAATCATGCATGGTGTTAATAAGAAACGACTGTGCTGTGCACTGAAGAATGCTTATCTAAATGATAGAAGCAGGCAGGCCAAGTCCTCGAGGACCACAGTATGATCAGTCTTAAATGACGCTCATTTGGATTGGTTTACATTAGCTAATGATTATTTGTGTTTCATGGCAGTAGTTTATGACTGAGTTCATGATTTGAGTATCATTAATGTAAGTTAACATGAACCGAAAAATAAATTAGTTCAGGTCTTCTGAACAATTAAACATGTAAACATTTTAAACCTGATTGAATACTGAACAAGACACTGAATATTATATTATATTATATTATATTATATTATATTATATTATATATTATATTATATTATATTATATTATATTATATTATATTATATTATATATATATTATTACATTATATTACATTATATTACATTATATAAATAAAATATATATACATGTATATATTATTATGACAATACCAGTCAGATTTATTCATTATAATATAATTAATAAATCTGACTTGTATTGTCATAATATATATACATGTATATATTATATAATATATTTTTTATATATATATTTATTTATTGTGCACTAATGCTAAATCTGTCTCTCTCTCTCTCTATATATATATCATCAAAACTAATAATCTATTTATTACCATTTGTAATAAATCTGACTATCTATCTATCTATCTATCTATCTATCTATCTATCTATCTATCTATCTATCTATCTATCTATCTATCTATCTATCTATCTATCTATCTATCTATCTATCTATCTATCTATCTATCTATCTATCTATCTATCTATCTATCTATCTATCTATCTATCTATCTATCTATCTATCTATCTATCTATCTATCTATCTATCTATCTATCTATCTATCTATCTATCTATCTATCTATCTATCTATCTATCTATCTATCTATCTATCTATCAGATTAATTATAAATTCTAATAAATAATTTTTAATTATATATTTTAAAATGTGTTTATTATATTTAATTAATATATAATTAATAAATCTGATATATACTGTATTATATTTTATTGTCATAATAATATATGTATATATTATAGTTTATGTATGTATTGTAATTTATTCTGCACTTATTTTGGGGACAGTTATTATATTGTATTATAATACATATTTAAATAAATATAATATATTATTTAAAATATTTATATTTTTTATATATATTCTGATTTATTATAAATTATAATAAATAAAGTATATTTAAAATATATAATTAAAAATAATAATAATTTATTTATTACTATGTATAATAAATCTGACATATGTCAGATTAGTTATAAATTATAATAAATACATTATTTTTAATTATATATTTTTAAAATGTTTTTATTTTTTTATAATTTATGATTAATCTGACATTATATTATATTGTCATACTAATATATGTATGTATTTTATTTATTTACTATAATTTATTGTGCACTAGAGTGTATTATTTTGGGGACAGTTAACTGGTGATATTTTATATTTCAGCTGGAAGGTTTAGAAAGCAAAAAGGTATATTACTGTATGTCTGGTTGTCTGTCACTTTCTCGGTTTCCCCTATGTCTGCTGCATTACAGATGTGTTGCATTGCGATTTGTGCATTGCAATTTTGCGTCAGGAGTGTGTATAGAATGTTTGTATTCAGGGATCCCAGATCCTGGAGTTTGGAAACCCTCTGTGTCTATATATATATATATACATACAGTATATACAGCATCTATAAAAGTATTCCCCTCCTTTGACTTTTGTTAATTAATTTCATACATGTTTTATTTAGGATTATAAAGCACTTTGTCTTGACAAGTGACAAAATTCTCAGTTAAATGCATAATTAATCATGTAGCACAAAAAGTCCAGTGAGGTGTATGCTTTTATAGGCACTGCATATATGTCTGTCTTATGGATTATCCCGGAATGTTTTTGTTGTATGGAAATTCCCACTAACACTCTTGAATGTCAGTGTACTAGAATGTTTTGTCTTCCTTTTCCAGTTCTTAAAAGGATCTAATAAGGACATCAGAGTCTGTTTCTGAGATTGTATAACAGTGTGGATGTCTATGCAAACTTAAGGGTCTGACTCTGAATTTGAATGTATGTTGCATGAATATACAACGTACCGTAGATGGAGTGTGTACTGAGTTGTGTTGGGCTTGTTTTTGGATGTGACTCATATTGTACAAATCAAGACAAATAATCAGATGTATTTTGTTGTTCTTTTGTGGTTGATATGGAAATGAGACCTTCTGAGAAACTGACATTTAAAGCAGAATGACTGAAAAGGCTTATGGATAATCAGATTTCACCATTGCAGTACATTTGAAATAAAATGTTTAATGTATAACTTTTGCTCCTGTGGATTGGTAGTGTCATCACCGTCTGCACCTCTGGCCCTGATGCCACCCCCACCCACTGGAGTCTGTCAGCCAATAGCAATGTCCCGTTTCCAAATGCAGCTGCACCTTACTGACCTGCAGCAGCACACAGTGGAACTGCGCAAACAGCTGACACAACTACGCCAATTACAGGTGTGTGCTTTCTGTGCATTTGTCTTTTCTCAAAACTTTGTTTTTGCTGTGTATATTATTTTTTTATATATATATATATATATATATATATATATATATATATATATATATATATATATATATATATATATATATATATATTCTTTTTTTTTGTTTATAAGTAATAATAAATCAGCTATGTTTTATTTTATATATGCATACATATATTTAATATAATATGATATATAAATATAGTATAATGTCATATTTATTTATTAAAAAACATGTACACACTGGTTAGTGGGTGGGATATAGGCAGCAAGTGAATATTTTTTTCTCAGAATTGTGCTAGAAGCAAGAAAAATGGGCAAGCGTAAGATGGCTAGACGACTGGGTCAGAGCATCTCCAAAACTGCAGCTCTTGTGGGGTGTTCCCGGTCTGCAGTGGTCAGTCTCTATCAAAGTGCTCCAAGGAAGGAACAGTGGTGAACCGGCCACAGGGTCATGGGCGGCCAAGGCTCATTGATGCACGTGTGGAGCGAAGGCTAGCCCGTGTGCTCCGATCAAACAGACGAGCTACTGGAGCTCAAATTGCTCAGGAAGTTAATGCTGGTTCTGATAGAAAGGTGTCAGGAAGAAGGCAAGCCGGCGGAGGCAGTGTGATGCTTTGGGCAATGTTCTGCTGGGAAACCTTGGGTCCTGCCATCCATGTGGATGTTACTTTGAGACGTACCACCTACCTAAGCATTGTTGCAGACCATGTACACCCTTTCATGGAAACGGTATTCCCTGGTGGCTGTGGCTCTTCCAGCAGGATAATGCTCCTGCCACAAAGCAAAAATGGTTCAGGAATGGTTTGAGGAGCACAACAACGAGTTTGAGGTGTTGACTTGGCCTCCAAATTCCCCAGATCTCAATCCAATCGAGCATCTGTGGGATGTGCTGAACAAACAAGTCCGATCCATGGAGGCCCCACCTCGCAACTTACAGGACTTAAAGGATCTTCTGCTAACATCTTGGTGCCAGATACCACAGCACACATTCAGGGGTCTAGTGGAGTCCATGCCTCGAAGGGTCAGGGCTGTTTAGGCAGCAAAAGAGGGACCAACACAATATTAGGAAGGTGGTCATAATGTTATGCCTGATCGGTGTGTGTATGTACATATATATACATCTTTTTTCCCTTTTTTTAACTTGTAATAAATATCAGATAGCAAAGGAGACAATTTTTCTCAAATTGTCGCTAGATGAATGGCAAAACGTCTAATTTATAACGACATCTTCATTGGGGTAAAATTATTATAATAATGTCTTAAAGGAATAAATAATTTTTTATAAATCATACTTTTTTGGGAGCTTGACTGCCAGTTTGCATGGGAAATGCATACTGTATAAAGAGCATAATTTAGTTTTAATGTATCTATTCCTTCAATTCAGATCTAACATATTTTATTCATTCATACAAGCTTGCATGTCTGTGTATGTCTTACAGTTGCAAAATCAGGATTCTGTTCAGGCATTACTGAGGCAGACGGAGTCAGATTTGGGAATGTGTCTGATCGAGGCGTCTCGGACACAAGAAGATCCATTACAGCGTCAACGTCTCCTTGTTGAAGAAGAGAGGCTACGTTATCTCAATGAAGAAGAACTTATTATACAACAGCTACAGTGAGCTGAAGCACCTGCAACCTCTAAATACTGCACACATACTGAAAAACCATGCTGCATATGATTTATGTCTCTTGATGCGATGTGTTCCTCTGTGTTTCCAGCGATCTGGAGCGCTCTGTGGAGGAGATGAGGGCAGGGGCGGGGCTAAACCATCATCTGGTGACAGAACAGGAAATAGAACAGAAGAGCCTGGAACTCAGGAGACTGGGAGAGACCGTCACTGACCTCAAGAGTAAGTGAGCGAGGAATCTGCACACAGTGAACAATTATAAGCATACAGAACCACATATTTATATTATTATCCTGATGTCATGATTATGACAGAGACTCAAAAGAGTCATTCATTCAGGAGTCAGATTACATTGGTTGTGCTGCATGTTTTTGATTGACAAAAAAATTTATTCATAAGAGTCATCCGTTCGGGAATCGGACTACACTGGTTGTGCTGCATGTTTTTGATTCACTAAAAAGAGCTGACTCATAAGAATCATTTGATCAGGAGTCAGACTAAACTGGTAATGCTGTATGTTTTTTATTCACTCGATCATTCGATCGTGAATTGGATTACAGTATTTTTGATTGACTCTGAAAAGAATCGACTCAAAAGAGTAATTCGTCCAGGAATCAGAGTACACTGGTTCCGGTGCACGTGTTTGATTCACTATAAAATGGCTCTTAAAAGTAATTACTTCACAAAATGGCGCTGCCGTGTTCGGTCGCCGTTCAGGTCGCTCCGCGAGGACTGTGCTTTTATTTACTATATTTCTTTCTTTTACTCTCAATTTTTACAAACTTATCAACTGCATTGATCTGCTATGACAGCAAAACTCTTTTGGACATTGGCTACCTTTTGGACATTGGACATTGCCTACCATTGGCTACTGGACTGTTTCAGGACACTTTCGCCGATCCTCTGTGGCCATCTGAGATCCTTCGGAACGCCGAGTTGAACAATGGACAGAGCCGACAGCGAAGAATCAAGAAACACCGCGGGAAACGCGCTGGGATACGCAACAGACTGAGGAAAAGGGCATTCAGCCCTCCTCTCCCGAGCATTCTTCTAGCAAATGTTCAATCCTTGGAGAATAAGATGGACGATCTTAGAGCCAGGATCAGTTTTCAACGGGACATGAGAGACTGTAACATCTTTTGTTTGTCCGAAACATGGCTCACGCCCGCGGTCCCGGACACAGCTGTGACGCCGTTGGAGAACTTCTCTGTTTTTCGGATGGACAGAACAGCCGAGGCCGGTAAATCCAAAGGCGGTGGAGTATGCTTCATGGTCAACAAGAAATGGTGCGACCCCAGGAACATCACCATTCTCTCGCGATCCTGCTCGCCTCATCTGGAACATTTAACAATCATTTGCCGCCCATTCTATCTGCCGAAGGTAGTTTTCTGCGGTCGTCGCGACCGCTGTTTACATTCCACCACATGCAGACACAGGGCTGGCTTTATCTGGCCTTCATGATGTTGCCAGCGGCGTCATAAACAAACACCCTGACGCTGCGTTCATCGTCGCAGGCGATTTTAACAAAGCAAACCTAAAGAAAGTCTTGCCAAACTTTCACCAGCACGTCTCCTGTCCTACACGAGGAGCAAACACACTGGATTATTGCTACTCTCCGTTTAAGAACGCCTATAAAGCACGGTCACTTCCAGCTTTTGGCAAATCGGATCATGCCGCCATTTTCCTCACACCTGAATACAAACAAAGGCTCGTTCAGGAACCCCCGGTGAGGCGGGAAGTTAAGCATTGGTCACCCCACTCAGAGACCGCGCTACAGGCAGCTCTGGATGATGTGGATTGGGACATGTTCCAAGCGAGTTCAGCTGACGCAAGCGAGTTCACGGATGTGGCGCTTTGCTTCATCAACATGCTTACAGAGCAAGCCACGCAAACAATAACAATAACGTCCTTCTCAAATCAGAAACCGTGGGTGGACAATTCAATCCGCGCTGCAGTGAACACACGCACTGCCGCTTACAACGCTTACAACGGTCTGAGGTCCATCTGCTCGTTTGGATCTAAATCCTCTGCAGAGGTGAGAGCTGATCCGTCGCTTGTGAATGAGTTAAACTCTTTCTACGCTCGCTTTGACTGTAACCGCGGCAACGCGACTCCGCCAAGTGGCGCGTCAGAGGGAATTACTCAGCGCAGCAACAACCACGTGATCTCTGTCTCGGAGGATGAAGTTCGGAGGGCACTCAAGCGTGTGGACGTCAGGAAAGCTGCTGGGCCAGATGGTATTTCAGGCCGTGTTCTGCGGTCCTGTGCTGATCAGCTCGCCGGGTTGTTTACATCTATCTTCAATGAGTCCCTCGCTACATCTGTGGTCCCCACCGCCTTCAAAAAATCCACCATCATCCCTGTCCCTAAGAACAGTAAACCCTCTTGCCTAAATGACTATCGTCCAGTGGCTCTCACGTCTATAGTCATGAAGGTCTTTGAGAGACTCATTAAAAACACCATTTGCGCCTCACTCACATCGAAAGCAAAAGTGGGAACTACGTAAGGCTGCTATTTATTGACTATAGCTCAGCCTTTAACACCATAGTTCCCATCAAGCTAACCTCCAAACTCCTGAATCTCTGCCTGAATCCTTCTCTCTGCCACTGGATTGAGGACTTCCTCACTGGCAGGCCTCAAGTGGTGAGAATAGGCCATTCCACCTCCATCTCCCTGAGTGTGGGAGCTCCACAGGGCTGTGTCCTGAGTCCCCTGCTCTACTCTCTCTACACGCATGACTGTTTGTCCACACACAGCTCCACCTCTATCATCAAATTTGCTGATGATACTGTTGTCCTGGGCCTCATTTCCAACAACAATGAGACGGCATACTTGGACGAGGTGGAGCAACTAACATCATGGTGCCAGGACAACTGTCTCTCTTTGAATGTTGGCAAGACCAAAGAAATGATTGTGGACTTCAGGAAGAGACAGCAATGGACATACTCCCCCCTCATGATCAGCGGGTCACCAGTAGAGAGAGTGAGCAGCTTCAAGTACCTGGGTGTAAACATCTCCGAGGACCTGACCTGGACTGCTCACATTCAGACACAGGTGAAAAAAGCCAGGCAAAGACTGTACCACCTGCGCCAGCTGAGGAAATTCAGGGTTTCACCAGCTATCCTGAAAAATTTCTATTTAGGGGCGATAGAAAGTGTATTAACTCAGTGCATCACAGCGTGGTATGGGAACAGCACCAGTCATGACTGCAAAGCCCTGCAAAGAGTCGTGCGCTTATCCGAGTATCTCAGGGTCAGCTCTCCGTCTCTGCAGGACGTCTACACCAAACGCTGCAAAGGTAGAGCTACTAAAATCATCAAGGACTCTAATCACCCTGCAAACCCTCATTTCACGCTGCTGCCATCTGGTAAGCGCTTCCGAAAACCTGATGGCCAAAACTGAGAGACTCAGGAGGAGCTTCTTCCCCAGGCCATCAGACTCCTGAACTCAGTCACTTAACATCACATGACCATCGACACACTGACATTGCACTGCACTTTCTGTTCTCGTTGTTACTGTGTAACAACCTGTTATAAACCTGTTTGCAGATTATACTCTTTATACATTTGTTAACCACATATTTATAAGTCTACAGTTTACTCACTGCACAGTTTACCTCACTTATTTTATTCCACTTCTTTATTCTTTTTTTTACTTTTTCTTCTACTTGACTTGATTATTTATAATTCTACAGATATATATATATATATATATATATATATATATATATATATATATATATATATATATATATATATATATATATATATATATACTTTTTTATCCTATTTCTATATAATTTCCTCCTTGTGTTTTTAACTGTGAATTTGCACTGTCCATGGAGCGGACCTGTTTACATTTCACTGCCGGTTGTATATTCTGTATATAACTGTGTATGTGACAAATAAAACTCTTGAATCTTGAATCTTGATTCTTCAGGAATCAGAATAAACTGGTTGTGCTGTATGTTGTGCTTCACCAAAAAGAACCAACTCATAAGAGTCATTCCTTCTTTAAGGAGTCGGACAACACTGGTTGCGCAATGTTTTTGGTTTACTAAAAAGCTCCCGATCTTCAGAAGGAATCTTTCAGGAATCTGAGTTATTGATTCACTAAAAAAAACTATTCATTCATATAGGATTCGGATTACTTTTGTTACGACATAAAATTTTGATTCACTAATATAATGGCTCATAATATTAATTTGTTCTCTAATAAAAACTACACTGTCTCACTATATATATTCTATCTATTATCTACAATTCCTGTGTTTAGATCAATTCCCCAATTTACAAAGTAAGATGCGTGTGGTGCTGAGGGTGGAGGTGGAAGCTGTCAAGTTTCTGAAAGAGGAACCGCTCAGACTGGAGGCCCTGTTGAAACGCTGCAGAAACATCACTAATACCCTCACCCTTCTACGAAGGTAAAACACACACGCATAAACATTCCCTCCTGCTCAGATACATTCTCTAGTTCCATGCCTAAAGAGTTCCTCAGTGTGTGTTTGTGTACAGGCAGATATCAGAAGGTGTGTGGAGGACACCTGATGACTTCAGTAGTTCAGTTTCCAGTGCGAGTGATGCAGATTTCAGCAGGAGCTCTGATCTAGATATTCTCACCAGCCCCTCGCTAAATCTGCCCGACCTAGGGGGCACCTTATCGGGTACTGCCACTCTTTCTGCCTCCATGGGCACTAATACCACAAAGCCTGTTCTAACGAGTGCTTCTAGTATAGGTAAACACCAGTTTTACATTCTCTTTGACATACTGATTCTCATGCTGGGTAGTAACTGATTACATGTAATCTGGATTACGTAATCAGATCCCCAAAATTGCATTTTAACCTCCTGGGTAACCTCCACATACAAGGACATTATAATTTAGTGAATATCTCTGACACATTACATGTCACAGTTTTAAATCTGGATGTCCTGTAAAGAGCACATTCAGGGATTTTCAGAGATAGCATTTGTTTTCAGGTTGCACCAGGACAACAACTTCTTCTTGGTCTTTAAAAATGACTTTCTGTTACAAAACAGGGCACTGCTTTCATACATAGGGATAAATCATGTTTATCGGGCATTCTGGGAGATACAACAAGTGAATAGGGAAAGAAATTACATATCAATATTCCTATAAAATATTAGATATTATTATGAAAATGTTGCCAACTATTACTCCCACTATTGCACTTCTTTTTTCATTACATGTTGCTCCAAGAACACATTAATATGTAAATTAGATCCAGTGTATAGATGCATTGCACTGAATGGGAAAACCCATGTGTGGCCATTGTACCCACAGATTGCATAAAGTAAAATGGTAAATCAATTCGTTTCGTTATATTTTTCATAACATAGTTGAGAATCAAAATTTAAAACGGTCTTAGGAGGTTAAAATACTCATTATCAGACTACAGTCACTTATTGATTACATGATTACTTAGTATATACAAAATGGCAGTAAATTATTCAGAATTCATTGATTCTCCCTAATTATCCCTTTTAATTTTTACTTTCTAAAAAAACCTATTGCTTATATATGTTCAGAATGTGTGGAATTGCAAACACAGACCGGCCACTAGTCAGGTGACTATAATTATATGGACAATTGAGAGGTCACACAGCATAAACAAAACACAATTTGGTCACACTTTAGATTATGATCCAATTCTCACTATTAACTATGACTTTTGCCTGAATAAACTCCTAATTGCTGCTTATTAAGAGTTAGTAAGGTAGTTGTTAAGTTTAGGTATAGGGTAGGATTAAGGGATGTAGAATATGGTAATGCAGAATAAGGCATTAATATGTGCTTTATAAGTACTAATAAACAGCCAGTATCCTAGTAATATGCATGACAATAAGCAACTAGTTAATACTGAGAATTGGACCCTGAACTAAAGTTTTACCTACAATTTTTATCATGTAATTTGTTTTCGGCACTGTTGATTCATTTAATGAACTGATATATTTAGGGAATATGGAACATTTATTGGTTGATGGATACAGGATAATTTGTTATTTAGTTAGATGATGGACTGATTAATTGATTGATTGACTGATTTTAGGAGGTACCACAAGTCTATCTAACGTGCTTGGCTCTGCCGTTGGTGCCAGTCTGAGCAGCGGTGGCATTCCTGGCAGCACCACGCTGGGTAACTGGCTGGCAGGGGCTGGGGCAACAGATCCCATCATGCCTGAACTGGACAGCACTTCTACAGGGGCAATAAAGACCAGCGGTCTAGAAGATCTGCCCATACGCAGAGAATCTGATAAAGGAGTGTCGGTGGAGGTCCGACTGGTAATGAACACATATTTTATATTTGAGCTTGCATGGATGTCGGAAAGGATATGAATATTTGACATGAATACAATTTCTGCTAGTTTAATGATGGAAAAATAAAAATGTAAAAAACCTTTTTAAATGACATAAAAAATACTGCACTATTGACCAGGTTTTAGTTGGTCAATGGCGCAGTTGTTTTCAGTTCCTCAAAATAGCTACTCGCCAACAATTTGCCTGAACACACCTCATTTTCAGACCAGCACGCCCATGGGTGAACAGATGGGCGAGAGTGCATTTCTATTTAAACAACATGGTGCTGGATGTGAAAATTATAACTGCGTTGGGCTGAAACTAGAAAAAAACACTTGCATCGCGCCTGACATCTCTTTGTGCCGGGTGTGTGATAGAGCCCTACATGTTAGACACTTTATGTACACTTTTCAAATATTTTCTTCATTTTTATTGAAAATTCCTTTCCGATTTGATATATGATGGGGTAAGGGAGTAGAATGAGTTCGACAAAAGGCAGATTCAAACTTGGGGCGATTTGTGTCAAAACTTTGACCTTTACAATATTACTACTTTTGACAATCCAGTATCTTCCGTAATGTTGTTTGGCCCAACCAGACGTCAGTGGCCAGTGTTAGTCTAAATAGCCTCGCCAACAAGGCGGGCTATTTTTAATTTAAATAGACACTCCGTTTAAAGTTTCTGATCAATGTGACTGTGTATCACATGTGAGTGTGTGTCTTTAGGCTGCGGAGAGAGACTGGGAGGAGAAGAGAGCCAGTTTAACTCAGTTCAGCGCTCAGGACATCAACCGTCTACTGGAGGAAACTCAAGCTGAGCTGATGAAGGCCATTCCAGATCTGGACTTCGCTGCCAAACAGATCACCAAACCGGCCGTACCACCAAAACCCCAACTATCCTCCCTCCCAGCGCCCGGTTCAGCATCCTCCACCCCCAGCTTAACACCTGAGCATCAGCCCAACAAAACCCCACCAAAACCACCCAGCAAAGACGGCATCCCACGCAGGGGATCAGGTGAGATTACATTATTAACCGCACCATGACCCTACAACAACTGCCTTATGATTTTGAATTATAGCCTAATCATTTTTTTAAGCTTTTAGGTGTTTCTTGACTCGTTATAGATTCTCAGACTTCTCACAATTGCAAATATATTTCTTGATTTCTTTATTAAAGACAGAAGCAATAATAATATGCTTTATGATTTGACTGATCAATAGATGGATGATTAGGTTTATTGATTGATTTGTTTGATCGATCAGGGGAGTTGACCGTGCAACGGTATCGTACAGAGAAGCCGTCCAAGTCTCCACCCCCTCCTCCTCCAAGACGAAGTTTCCCATCAGGCCTTGGGCTAACCACCAACAGCAGTGGAGAAGTGATCACCATAAACAAGAGTGTGAAGGTGAACAACAATTTTCAAAAAGTTTTTGTATAAAGCCTTATATCTTCTTAATGTTAGGTGGTGATGTCTTTAAACCTTTTAGGCGCTTTAATGGCATGCTGTCGATTATATGTACCAAATTTTGAGCCAATATGTCAAAGTATTCAACAAAAATATAGCAATTTATGACAAATTTCAAAATGGCGGACAGGTGATTCATACGATCCTGGCCAAATTGGATTCAGTATGGCCCTAGGAATCTGTAGTTCAAAAGTTATGAGCAAAAATAGTTTTCGGATCTCATGATCTGTAGGTGGAGCTGTTCCAAAATTTGGCATGCACCCTCAGATCATTTAACTGATGAAGTGTACCAAGTTATGTTTTGATAGATTAAAGTTTTGCCGAGATATAGCACCTAATCTATTTTGGGTCAAGATTGTTAGTTTCACATCATCATAACTTTTGAACAAAAAATAATATCAAAATTCTATTCAGTCATTTCTGTGCAGCTCAGTCCACTGATCACCTGAGCCATGGTTTGAGCATTTTGGTAAGAATTGAACAATATTTGAAAGTGGAGTAGCGTAGTAACAAATTCAAATGCTTTTGTTATAAGCAAATGCAAAATAGTTAATATGTACTCAATCAGCTGTTGTTCTTTGATGCATCTGTTAATATTTCTTGCACTTGATGTCTTATTAGGTTGCCCTATTCATGCACATTTTGGTTTTTGTAGAAGTCGGAGAAGATTGAGAACAGAGAGGAGGCTGATGTACCAACCCAATCCCAGACGCCACCTGTCAAACTGAGACGCCCATCGACCTCCGACGGACCCCGACCTTCATCCACACCTCCGGTCATCGCCGCTTCCGGGATGAAGGAAGATGAGGATGAAGATGAGAAGATAATGGCAGAGCTAGAGGTAAAAAGCTGATATG
This sequence comes from Paracanthobrama guichenoti, assembly GCA_018749465.1. Classification (NCBI taxonomy): domain Eukaryota; kingdom Metazoa; phylum Chordata; class Actinopteri; order Cypriniformes; family Gobionidae; genus Paracanthobrama; species Paracanthobrama guichenoti. The sequence goes on along the minus strand of CM031966.1, from coordinate 17,719,152 downwards.
CAGCTGTCGAAAGGATGAAATAGTGTTCTTGTCACCATTTAGTGTGTGTATCAACATACAGTAGGAGCTATTTAGAGAGATGACACTAAGGTACAGAAACTAACTCCTGATTGGTCGGTTATTCAGAAAATGAATGAGTAATAATACTTTAATAATTAATTTGGGAATAATGTTATTTCATTCTTCTCCATTCTTCTCCAAACCCAAACATGTCAATGCACTAATACACACACACACACACACACACACACACAACACGACAGGCGTTTCAGAGAGCCCCAGTGAGACTGAGGGTCACTGCTCAGGCCAAACACCCTGCCGAGGTCACTCCTAACAGTGTTGGCAGGGCAGGCCAGTGGATCAGCAACTCTCTGTGGAGAGAGGTAATGTGTTAACTGCCAAACCTCCCTCTCAGGCCTCTTCCTACACCTTGAGGTTCTGAGGTTTTTCCTGAAGCTTACTAATGCACTCTGACACAAAACCTATTAATCTGTCATCTCTTCAAGTCTCTAATCAGCTGCGCTACTGCATGTTATTAGACAGCTTGAATGAAGTTTAGTATTGAAAAAAGTGTTTTCTTAACCTTTTTAAGTGTTTCTTCTCGCGTGTTATCTAATATGTGAAAGTCTGTTTCCACCTTAGAGACTTCTTTCTCTTAAGTGCTTTATTATAATAGAATAGAATATGAAATATTATACAATAATAATATAATATTTTATTTTTTATATTTTTATTATAATATTTTAATAATATTTTTAATAATTAAATAGAATGTAATTTTCTCAAAATTTCACATTTCTTTTAACTACTTTATTTAATAATAATAATCACATTTGATATTATTAAATAAAGCAAATACGGTTTTAGCAATTAAATGTTATGTATAATAATATTTTATTTAATAAAAATAATAATGATTAATCAATGATCATTATGATTATAATTGATTTTCTTTTAACTGCTTTATTTTAAAATAATAATAATAATCATCATATTTTATATTATTAAATAAAGAAAATAGGTTTTAAGCAATTAAATATATATTTAAAAATGATGATTAATTAATGACAATGATTATGATTGATTATTTTATCAAAATTGCAAATGTTTCTCTTAATGGCTTTATTTAATAATACATTATATAGTATTATTAAATAGAGCAATTAAGTATTAATTAATTAAATATATAATAATATATTTTATTTATTTATATTATTATTAATAACTTTAATTCTTACCTTGTGACTTTATATTATATTTATAATGTGACTATTTCTCATAATTTGCTTAGTTTATGCTCTAAGGTGGGAATTGTCTTCCATACTAATGACTTTCCGTTTGGGTTTAAGATATCTCATAATGCTGAATGAAAAATTGCATATTTCCTCAAAGCAATCAATAAAACATTAAATATCAACTCTGTAACTGCAAAAGGTACATGCAAATAATTATTAGCATGTAATTATTAAAGAAATAACATTCTGACATAACAGACAGTCCACTGTTTTTCTTTTTAAGATAAGCTGTTGGAATAAACAGCTTGATATCAGTCAAGGTCATCTCTTTTCCTGTCTCTCTCTCTATCTTTTGTTATGTCGAACTGTGCTTCTTCTGCACAGTGACAGTAATGTTGTGACACTGTGGTAGCAAATCAATTTTAACAAGCTTAAAGTCTTTAAAGCAAACGTTTCAAGAGCCAAGAACAAACAGACAACACAAAAAACAGCAGTCTAAATGAACTGTACCTGCTCATCTGTCTCCTCAGCTTTTCCATACAGTACTTGCCTCAGTGTCACTCATTCCATTTACTGTATAGACAAGCCGTTTGTTACAGGAAACTACAGCAGTAGTGACCAATAAATGCAGAACGTCTGAAGAAAACATCCCAGGTCTATTAGACAGTGTCAGAGATATCTGGGCAGCCTGTGTCTGTGTATGTACTGTATGTGTGTATCTTGTTGCATTGTGAGGAGTACTACTAATCTCTCGCAATGAAAGAAAGAGTGTGAAACGGTGCTAATATCAGCTTCTCTGCACACATGCAGGGTGTCAGTCAACACTACTGCTGCATGCTGGTCTGTAGAGATTCCCCGTGCTTCTTTCTTTCATTCAATTAGTGTTTCTATTTCTATTCCTTAGGCTCCGTTCCAAAACCTAGCGAACTGCGTCCACATATGCAGCAACCGAACCGGGCGCTAATGGGTCAGTGACTGATTTCAAATGCTCAATTAGTGACACAATTAGTGCACCTCACGTGAACTGCAGAAGAGTCTCGACTAATGCTCACAGTTTGTACACGTGTAGTTACTATAGTAATAATGACAACACAGAGGAGGCTGAAGTATAGTTACTACAGTAATTACAGTAAATTGTGCATGGTTACATGCAACTAACCCTAAATCAAACCCTAACCCTAGTTATATAGTAAGTACATGTAGTTAATTAATATCACTCATTACTTAATTGTATAAAAACACTGTAACAATGACACCTTAAAATAGTGTAAACAATTTTTATAATAATAATAACTACTATTAATTAAAAATAATATTACCATTTATTATTGATTATTACTACTACTACTACTGTGCTCCAAATTTGAGGTCGATATCTCAAAAAAAAAAAGAGCTTTCAGTAAGATTTTGTTTGTGCGCTGTACCAAACGTTTCCACTAGATGAAATTCGTGGCCCATTCGTTTTCCAATGCATTTTTGACCGCAAACAGTACAAGTGTGACTATGGGCCCTATCATACACCTGGCGCAATGCGACCCCGGGCACGACACAAGTGTTTTTTTCTAGTTTCAGCCCGACGCAGTTATCATTTTCACGTCCAGCACCACATTGTTTAAATAGGAAATGCACTCGTGCCCATCTGTTCGCTCTGAAAACGAGGTGTGTTCAGGCGCATTGTTGGTGTGTTGCTATTTTGAGGAGCTGAAAACAACTGCGCCATTGACCAACTAAAACCTATAGGCAGGTGCACAACGCTCACACACTCTGCTTATTACACACACAGGGATGCGCAGCAGCACGCAAATATGCCAAATATTGAAAATAAAAGGATTACAGTGTAAAAGATTATTATTGTGTACATAAAATAAAAATGCCTTCATGTCATGATGGATAGAATTACATATTAGCAGGAATGACAAATTAAATTGGCTTCTTATTTAATCAATCGTGGCAATACACACATGTATTTAAACTGACTCGCTAGGTTGACGGTGTCTATCTTCCACCATGTAAATAGCGAATCATGGTGCAAATTCAACTGGCTTTTAAAGGGAATGGGAGATGAGACTCTGATTGGATCATTGCACGTTATGCCCAAATGACTCATTAAGAGACTAGGTACAACCCTTTTGGACCATGCGCCTGGCATGTTGAACGTTTTTTCCCATCATTAAACTAGGACACGCATTAAGTGCACCTGCGCCATGTGCTTCAGACCATGTGCTCAGATCGTTAAAAAAGGGCCCTATATTATCAGGACCATTTCAACTTTTCAAATCATGTGCCAGAGCCATTACCAAGTTTCATAAATTCTAAAAAACAAAGCATAACATTTTTCAATCAAAATGACCGAACAGCACCAGAGTTTATTTCTCACATTGTGACCATAACTTTCTCACAATTAGTTTTATTTTCACACTATAGGGCAAAGATGAGCTTCCATTCCACTAATAGCTTACCAGCTTAGCAATCAAAAGCATAATGCAATTCTGACATATTCTTCATAATATTGTGTGGAACAGCCTTCACTTCAGGAGCGGAGATGTTGCCTTGGTGGGCAGCGCACTGGGTTTTGGAGCAGAGCTTTCATCGTGACACTCTACTTCCAACAAATGTGAATTATTCAAACTCCGTCCCATGGCTAAACAAACACGGTCATTTTCCAACCCAGCCCAACTTGCTGTTGTTTATTCATGTTTATTCTCTCTGGTTCTCAGCCTGTAGGCACTCCTCCGGGTTCAGCGAAACTGGTGCAGCCATCTGCCGCGTCTCGTCTGCGGCACCTACAGCAGAGCAGCCTGGAGCGCCGGAACAGGAAGCAGCAGGAGGAATTCCCTAAGCTACAGCAGGGTCAGCAGCAGGTATTCCACTTCTAACAATAGCTGCACCCTGCTATCGCGCAGACTGACGCTCTCGCTCTGATCCACGCTAAAAGGCACGAGTCAGAACTGTCGTTAAGTGCAAACTCATCCGTCGACTCCAATGACTGTAACATTTGCAGCTAAGCACTTACTTCCAGATAAGCTGCTACATCTCCAGTTGCTGCACAGATGTTATGGCTTTCCACTGTGCAATGGGGTTCAGTATGCACAAGTCCTCTGATTTCCCCGTACGCTCACAGATTCCGTATATATTTCTCTTCCGTGGTACATGAACTTCCAGAAAAACAAAACAGCACAATATAGTGTCTCACAATGCCAGGAAACGACGCCAAAAGACATAGTCTCTCTGTTTGTGGCTTGTTTCTACTCCAGGAGAAAAAGTTGAAGTTTACGGCAGAAATATATGCTACGCAAGTACACAGATGCAAAAGCACGGAATGAAAATGCAGGCGTGAAATCAGCACTTGTGTGCACATTCATTACTGTTCAAAATGATGGGGTCAGTAAGCTTTTTAAGTTTTTGAAAGAAGTCTCTTCTGCTCACCAAGGCTGCATTTATTTGATCTAAAATGCAGTAAAAACAGTAATATTGTGAAATATTATTACAATTTAAAATAACTGTTATCTAGTTGAATGTAGTTTAAAATGTAATGTATTCCTGTGATCAAAGCTGTATTTTCAGCATCATTACTCCAGTCTTCAGTGTCACATGATCCTTCAGGAATCATTCTGATATGATGATCTGCCGAAACATTTCTTGTTATTATCAACGTTGAAAACATGCTGTGCTGTGCATGACATGCTGAAAGTCATGCTGCTTCATATTATTGCGACGCATTTATTTGAAGTATTTACTGTTACTTATGATCAATTTAATGCATCCCTGCTAAATAAATTGATTCATTAAAAAAAAAAAAAAACTTACTGAGCCCAAACTGTAGTGCACTTGCGTAGAATATTTTTCAGGCTTAATGTCCTTAAATGTTTCAGAGATGGTGGATGGCATCTCAGTGGTGTCCAGCATGCCAATGAAGTCGAAATGATGCCAGCTAATCGGGCGAATTGAAGTCCCTGTCCTTGTGCCATCTTTCAGTTTTCCTTTCCATCTCTTTCACTCTGTCTATAATCATGTAAGTAACTATACTGGTCTGAAGCACTATTTTGATGAGTACTCAAGCTGTCAGGTCCCAGTTGAAAGAACCTTTTGTGCTGTTCTTATGACAGGACAGGTCAAGGTGATATGGTATACGTGACCCAGATACTTTCTGACACTGTCACCGTGATGCTTTAATGTGTCAAAGCTTTTGAAAGATTGGTCAGAAAAGAGAAGGAATTGGAGATGAGATGTGCTTTGATCATGTTCAGTTTTGGCTAGCTACCAACCTGGGGAAAAAAGGCGTTTCATTTAGGATGTGAACATAAAATGGCTGTTGCAATGTCTTAATCTGACATATTTATGAGTTTGGTTGAGATTTTATCCATCAGGAATGGATTGGATTGTAAAAAAAAAAAGGGTGTTCTGTTCATGAATAGGGGAAATAATGCACACTAATTAATGGACAAAAAGACCAGGAACGCATATTAGGAAAGTAAATACATTCTTAAGAACCTTTACATAGAACCTTAAAACTATAGTTCACCCTAAAATGAAAAGAAAGTCATCATTTGCTCACCCTGGTGTTGTTGTAATGCTGTATGCCCTTCTTTATGGTCCACAGAAGAAGATTCTTTCCCGTGCTCATCCATATAATGTCAGTAAATATTGACCAGCATCAAGCAATTTTAAAATAGACGCAGTAGTATCACAGAATGATCCCATGTGACGTGTGCCGTATATAAGTGTTCTGGGGTTATACGCTCGGGTTTAGTGAAAAGCTAAGTAAATTTAATGTATTATGTAATGTATAGACTCATTTAGCACTGCAGTTCACTCTGTCTCGCTCATAAAAAACGAACAGTTGTGAGAAATCAAGATGAACAAAAACATGACATGATTCATCGCCTAGAAATCCCCAAAAAGTATCCGTGTACTTCCTTCCCTGAGTCAAATAACCATAACTCTGTTTGTCTGATGACAGTCAGAATGAGTTGACAGATGTGAACGCGGTAACTTCTTGTTTAGATGAACACAATGGATATATTCACCTCAAAGAACAAGGCTGTGTTTCATGTTGCATTTTTTGTTTATCTTGATTTCTTGTGTGCTTTTTCTGGGATCCTGAGAGTGTAGGGCAAAAACAAAACGACTTTTAATTTCTAATCACTCAATGTTAAGAGGGAAAATATGATCAAATTATGTAAATGAAAGTGAAGAGGAAAAGTTAACACTGCAGTGTTCCCGTAGTCTTGCAGTCTCTATCTATCAGAGCAACTCGCAAAGTCAGCGTTCCCCAAAATCCATCCCGAAAGAACGAGAGGAGAGAGAGATTGCATGCAAACCCTGAGGGGAGGAAGTGAAAAATTGGATGGAAAGAGAGAGAAAGGGGCGAGATAAGTTTCTCTCCTCCATCTTCTGTCATCTCTCTCTCTCTCTCTCACTCCTGCAGGGTTAATCTACAGACTATTAGCTAGCTGTAAGCTCAGAGTTAACCAGCCGGCTGCAGTCGTTCTAATTCACTGCAGGGACAAATTAATGTCTCCAAAATGAAAATAGTGAATCTTTTAATTGGCAGCGACATGACTGCAAGATAAGATGTTTTACAGACAAGCCAGTTAAAGGAACAGATCACCTAAAAATGCAAACGGTCATTTTCTCATCATGTCATGCATGACTTTATTTCTTTTGTTGCAGGAGAAAACATTTTGTAAGCTGTTTGTTTAAAGGTGATTTATTTTTATTTTTTTTTACTCCAAAACAGCACTAGAAATGTAGCAAGTGAAATAGGTTTTTGGTGTATAAATGACAGAAATATTTATGTGAATTACACACAGAAAGAGAGAGGTTTCGCCCATCTGCGATTCCTCTGTGTGGCTGGATGGATACCTGTCCATGTGCTGTTGTCAGGGATACCTGTCACCAAGAAGAGTTTCTAAGGCACAGACTGAGAGAATTAAACATGGAATGATGCAAGCAGCCCCTCTATAGGCCAGTTCACACCGCCGACAGACGGCAACACGGGTTTTGTCGTACCCGTGTCAGCATCTACTGGCGTTTGTTGCCGCCTGTGTTCGCCCGTTTTAACATGTTTGTTAAATCGGCGAAACAACGTTTGACTGGTCATGCAATGTCTGAGATGTGACGTGCTGTAATCTAGTGATTGTCCGCGTTTGTCGGTGTGATTTGGCCTTACAGTGATTTTATGCATTCCACACATTTTATAAACTGCGACTGCTCACTTGGTTAGATTTAATTCATCTAAATAACAGGAAGGTTTATAGTTATGTTCAGATTGGTATGCTATCATGTATACTGCATTCCTGTAGCTCAAACTGCATGGCACTATATAGCAAGGCCGTAACCATGTCTTTTTTTATAAATTTTATAAAGCATAAAGAAACAGAACAGTGAACGTAATTCTAGGTCTAATTTTAGTTGGGAAACAATCATTTTGGGACTATTTGCAAATTATATTCGCATTAATTTGCGTCAAATATATTGTTAGTCTTGAGATTCTTCCTGTTAGTGAATAAATATATAGATCCGCTGTTAACATTTGAGTTCCTTAGTGGTCAGGTCGTAGCGTTTTTGTAAACCGTGTCGAAGGTTGCAGGTTCTAATCCGCCCTCATATAGTTTTTTTTCTTCATTAAAATCAAAGATGTTCAATGATTGTATATTAAGAGCATGGACATGTTTGTGTTTGTTTGTTTTTTCATCTTAACATACAGAGCGCTGATGTAATGGAGTGCAGGAGCGCAGTGCAAGAATTTCAAATATTGGGGGGAACAATTTGTCCATTTCTAATTATTTGGAGGGGACTTGTCCCTCTCAATGTCTATGGTGGTTATGGCCCTGCTATATAGCAACACCAAGGTCATGATGCCCAGGGAATGCATGAACTGTTACTATTAAACTATTAAAATAATTGTAATGGTATACTGTATGCTGACTATACTTACGCAGTGTGAATCTCAATACAAAAACTGGTAAAAAAATATATATTTGACAAAGTCACAGCTGAAAACACTTTTTCATTAGTCAAAATGAGTGCATTGCATAATGGGATTTACTGTAGAATTCCATGCAGTGTCTGCGTGGTTTTATTTACATACTGTGCACAGTATTTTTGGTGTATACTAGTAGTATTATTTATATGCTATTATAGTATTTATTAATATTTTGAATGAGCTTCTATTTTTATATTTTTGGTATTCATTTTAATTATAGTTTAAGTTTGTCATTTAGTTTTTGTTTCAATTAATGGAAAGATTTTTAAGAGATTCAGTGTTAGTTATACAACACTACTTTGACTACTAAAATAGTAGTATGCCATTTTCAAACATACGCTATATTATAGTCATGTCAGGCTTTAAAACTTATGAATGCACTTTAAACAGTGTTAAGTCAGTGGTTCGTGATGAACGGCATGTCTGTAAGTGGGCTGGAAGTGTGCACTTTGGGCCGCGTTTACACTGCAGCTCTCGATGCTTGACTCTGATTTGTTGACTATATCCAATTTTTTTGACGACCAGCTTACATCTTATAAAAGTGACCCATATCCGATATCTGCATTTACACTATAAATTTGACTAAACAACCCAAGGTAGGCGTACTGACCCAAAAAAACGAAAAGGAAGCAAAACAGCACAATTTGCTATGGACTGATAATAGAGAGTATGAATTGACATCACTTTCCTGCCGAAACACGCCTCCTTAGCCGGACTGAGCCTGCTGCATGACTGGAGTTAATAGGGGAAACTGCGAAAAAGACATCCTTCATTGCAGCATTAAGAAGAGTCATGTGATCGTGGTTGGTGTCCACCTGAGTTGTCGTCATTCACGCTTTTTCAATGATGTGCGACTCGCATTAACAGGGGAATATCAGACCTGTCCACTTGAATGGCAGACACAAATGTATCCGACTTGTATATGATGATATACGGTGTGATGGCCATGTGGGAGGAAAAAATCGTATTTGAGTCACTTGAACCATGTAAAGTAAATGCGGCCTTGGTGTATTCACTTTAAACTTGATATACTAACTGAATTTCTCATTTATTTTGATGCAGCTAGCAGTTGATTAAAACCACTGCTAAGACAGCAATACTGTACAAGACTTTGTTTGTTCTGTAAAGGCAGCGTAGACATTGGTTTTATTCTAATACCCTTCTGGATTGGCCTCTAATCTTCGGCTGATGGTGTGTGCGCAGGCAGCTGTCTTGATTAGCGCCGACAGCAGATCAGTCTCGTCTGTGTGCTCAGTGCAGTAAGCACTGCGGTCGCAGCCACAACGGGACACGGTTCGCAGTCATCTGTCAATGATGAACAACTCCGGCTTTGTTCCCAGGCAAAGATCTGGCTAATTTGGCACGCCACAAAGTGCGGCAGGCCGTCCTCTCCCGGAAAGAGAGTCCTCGCTCAGGCTTAATGGGAGGTCTGTGCCATGAATCGGACAACAGACTGTCTGGACGCTCGCTCTGTTGACCATTTTGGCTCACGGAAGGCAAAAACAGAAGGCTGTGTAGAAGGGAATATTTATTCTTCAAAGGTCAAATTGTTTGTTGACCCTGGGCGCAAAGAAATGTTTGTGTTTGTGCCATTTTCTGGGCCTTTTTCAGTGGTTTGTTTGTCTCTCTGGGGTTCCTCGCTGTAGATGTTTAATAAGGTGGATGGAATCGTGCTCGCTTGATGTAGAGACGTTCTCTCAGTGTGGCTTTCGCTGAGTGCCCTTAAACAAACTGAGCGCTGTGGGGAGCAGTGATGTGGAAAAATTATTCATCCTGATTTTCTAAGCGGAGTTGGTGCTTCTGAGCTTAGCTTGCTCATTTGTTAGCAAATACTTTATTTACATATATTCCAAAGATGCTCTGGCAAATAATTATTTTATCAGAGAGAGACAGAGAGAGAGAGAGAGAGAGAGAGAGAGAGAGAGAGAGAGAGAGAACGAAGGATTAAAAATTTACCACAAGGTGAGAGAAATAAATGCTGCTAGTCAGACACAAAGATTTCCAGCATATTTGTCAGTCCAAAATGAAAGCAAAAATGCTGTGTGATGTCACTCAATCACAGCCAATCAGAATATATTTGATGTTGAGTGTACAGTTGGAATGGAATTTTGGACCAATGACATTTCACTATGGGTATACACTCACCTAAAGGATTATTAGGAACACCATACTAATACTGTGTTTGACCCCCTTTCGCCTTCAGAACTGCCTTAATTCTACGTGGCATTGATTCAACAAGGTGCTGAAAGCATTCTTTAGAAATGTTGGCCCATATTGATAGGATAGCATCTTGCAGTTGATGGAGATTTGTGGGATGCACATCCAGGGCACGAAGCTCCCGTTCCACCACATCCCAAAGATGGTCTATTGGGTTGAGATCTGGTGACTATGGGGGCCATTTTAGTACAGTGAACTCATTGTCATGTTCAAGAAACCAATTTGAAATGATTTGAGCTTTGTGACATGGTGCATTATCCTGCTGGAAGTAGCCATCAGAGAATGGGTACATGGTGGTCATAAAGGGATGGACATGATCAGAAACAATGCTCAGGTAGGCTATGGCATTTAAACGATGCCCAATTGGCACTAAGGGGCCTAAAGTGTGCCAAGAAAACATCCCCCACACCATTACACCACCACCACCAGCCTGCACAGTGGTAACAAGGCATGATGGATCCATGTTCTCATTCTGTTTACGCCAAATTCTGACTCTACCATCTGAATGTCTCAACAGAAATCGAGACTCATCAGACCAGGCAACATTTTTCCAGTCTTCAACTGTCCAATTTTGGTGAGCTTGTGCAAATTGTAGCCTCTTTTTCCTATTTGTATTGGAGATGAGTGGTACCCGGTGGGGTCTTCTGCTGTTGTAGCCCATCCGCCTCAAGGTTGTGCGTGTTGTGGCTTCACAAATGCTTTGCTGCATACCTCGGTTGTAACGAGTGGTTATTTCAGTCAAAGTTGCTCTTCTATCAGCTTGAATCAGTCGGCCCATTCTCCTCTGACCTCTAGCATCAACAAGGCATTTTCTCCCACAGGACTGCCACATACTGGATGTTTTTCCCTTTTCACACCATTCTTTGTAAACCCTAGAAATGGTTGTGCGTGAAAATCCCAGTGACTGAGCAGATTGTGAAATACTCAGACTGGCCCGTCTGGCACCAACAACCATGCCACGCTCAGAATTGCTTAAATCACTTTTCTTTCCCATTCTGACATTCAGTTTGGAGTTCAGGAGATTGTCTTGACCAGGACCACACCCCTAAATGCATTGAAGCAACTGCCATGTGATTGGTTGATTAGATAATTGCATTAATGAGAAATTGAACAGGTGTTCCTAATAATCCTTTCGGTGAGTGTATATATACACACACACATTTTCACCTACTGTAAAAATGGTTGCTCTTCTGTTGATGGCATAGTTAAAAATGTCTCTTCCCTTCACCATATTTCAAATCAAAATCTGAATATTAATGTGATTACAGACAGAGGATGTATCTTCTTGTGTTCTGAGCACACTGATATATCTTGTACTTCAAATCAGTCAGTGTTATTTTAGTATTATTTATATACTTAATAATTTGATTCAGCTTTATTTTTATATTTTCATTTTTGATCGTGTTTTAGTTATTTTATGTGCTTTTGCCATTTATTCATTTTTATATTTCTATTTAGCTTTAGTTTTAGTCATTTTACTTCAAATTATTTCAGTTGGTTGCCAAGGCATTTCATATAATATCATCTAATATTTATATTTGATTTGAGTTTAGCTTAATTTCAATGAACACATTTTTAATAGTTTTAGTGCAGCATAAGCTACTTTGAGCTCAAAATCCTCTTTTAACACTGACTATCACAGTAACTATGAAGAAAGACTGCCTCCTAGTGGCCATCAGGAACATTGCACTGGAAATGACAATGTATTGATAATGTCTTTCTTTTCTCTTCTTTTATCCACTCACCTGTCCTAACTTGCTTGTATTTTATCCCCAGTCCATCCTTTCCTGACCTCTTCTTATTATGCTGAGGTTATAATAGCCCAAATGTCTTATGTATCCAAGTATATGACTTAAATATGGCTACATAAGCCCTGTATCTATTCCTTTAGTCAGATAGTCATACAGTTCTTCCTTTATAAGTAAAGGTAGTTATGACACTTGGTGAAATGAAAAGCAAGTCAATAGGATTTGAATTCTATTTAGAATAATGAATAAGAATTTCATTGATTTATCCAACACAGTCAGTGTTTTTATTTGTTGTTTTTTCATAAAGGAAGGAAACTTTTACATTTTTGGTCAAACCTCCATTTCCTTTTGCCTCGCGGCCTCAGACTGTCCTAGCATTGCCAATCATTGTTTTGTACTGGCATGTTGACTATCAGCCTCCAAGTACTGCCCTGAGTGGTCCTACATTGCCCCCCTTTTACCCTGAGATCTGATCCTGTCCAAGGTGAACGCTTCATGGCGACGATGACCCTAGAAACCAGGGGAAGCACAGGTGACCTCTGAACCTAAATCACACATGGAAGTAAAGCATCTCCTCCGCTAAAGCAAGCACAACACATCAGTACTGAAGAGCTTTGATGAAGGTACGAGTCTAATTGTAATTTTATTAAAAAAAATTACAAAAAAGCTGGTAGGATGGTTTCAAATAAGAGCCAGCATATGTACACTGAATAAACAATGTAAACTATATGGTTATAGTAAACATGAAGCAGTTAATCTACTAATGTAAAAGAATTATGGTAATATAATTGTAAAACATTTTAGGTGAATCTCATGAAAACATGCCTTTATAATATTTGACCCCAAAATGTTAAAAGAGTTAAGCTTCTTTCAGGAGTAGTAACACCTTCTTTTTAGGATTATTAAGATGTTTTGTATATATTTTAACAGTTTTTTTATGCCTCACTACAGCAATGCATTTTTTTGTGGTAATTCCTATTATTCTAAATGGTTAAATTTTTTATTAGACTAGATTAGTTATTTACTAGATACATTTTAACAATAATCCTATCTATCTATCTATCTATCTATCTATCTATCTATCTATCTATCTATCTATCTATCTATCTATCTATCTATCTATCTATCTATCTATCTATCTATCTATCTATCTATCTATCTATCTATCTATCTATCTATCTATCTATCCATCCATCCATCCATCCATCCATCCATCCATCCATCCATCCATCCATCCATCCATCCATCCATCCATCCATCCATCCATCCATCCATCCATCCATCCATCCATCCATCCATCCATCCATCCATCCATCCATCGCATTACTGTATTGAGAGTTAGTTGGAAATTATGCTTAATTTTCTTCATTTTATTTAAAGGGGTCATAACATGGATTTTTTTTGTTTTTTCTTATTGTAATATGTTCCTTAAGCTTCACTTATGTTAATTAAAGAATTAAAAGAAACATATGGATACATTATTTCCACCCCTCATTCTGACCCTCCATCTGAAATGATCAGTTTTTAATGCGTGGCTCCTTTAAGGCTTGCCAGTAAACGGACACTATGATTGGCTAACATATCAACGTCAACATAAAAAGTATCAGCGTCCACTCGCTATTGCATGTGAGTGTTTTGAAAACATTATCCATATAAAATGGTTTGCGACGAGAGATCCAGTACAGTTCATTTTTCAACAATAGTGACTCTGCGAACTGTCCCGTACACTGTGCCTCCTTTACAAAACAATCTGTGATCTTGGAGGATGTTTTAATGATATAAAAACCTCTTATTTGTCAAAAGATCAAGGAGAATTTCTGATTTCTTGATTTCTGACCCCTTTAAGCAAAATATAATTTTTTATTTCTATCATCATTATTTTCATTTTGGGGTGAAATATGACAACGAAATTGTTGTTCTTGACAGGTTTCATGAGATTCGCCCTTTAACTGATGTGTAGTTGGGTCAGTTTTAGATTATAGCTTAATTAATCTTAGTAGACTTTACTTTCTATAAAGAAAATTCGAGAAAATGTGTGTAGCACAACTGCAATCAAAAATGTTACCTTACAGTTAAATACAGTAGTTAAAATCTTCAAGCTATTGACAAGATAATTGGTGAATATTTATCAAGAATAAGCTAGATATTTTATATAAGATTAACTTTTGTATTTTTATACTAAAAAGGAGAACGTGTAAACATTACTAAGATAACGTGAGGTACATGCCTTATCCAAATTCATATTGTATGAGTTCTTGAAAAGCGTATGATGAAGAATGAAACCTGCGATCTAATATTATATGAATCAAATCAATTTTCTGTGTGTTTCCCCCAGTGGATTTAAAGTGTGAGAGCAAAAAAAAAAAAGCATTATATTTTGTTATTTGACAGCACATTACAATGTATGCGTGAAGCACTTTGTGTCACTGGGATGTATTCGCAACGCTGCCGTATGATGAATAACCAGTTGACGGTGAATAATAAATTGGTATAGACTGTTGAGATCAATATTCCGATAAATCGACATCTCATTCATATTTGATGAATGCCAAGGGTTTGTAAACAACTGCCATTGTTTTCCCACTTTATGATACGTAGTATATATATGCCAATGCCAGGCCAAAAAAAGTCGCTGTTTGGATTTAAATAGGCAAATGCTTATGGGTCTATGATTGGATCATTATTGCAGTGACCAAAATTGATGCACCTCTTGATGGAAATACCCTCAAAACATGCATTTCCTTCAAGAGGTGCATCAATTTTTTTGGTCAAGATCTTGTATTGTCAGCACTCTTAAGTCTCCTCCAGCACATCCCAAAGTCTTTCAGTGAATTTAAGGTCTGGGCTCAGAGGAGCCGATTCATGTGTGAAAATGATCCTCCCAACCATTCTCTCACAGTTTGAGCCTGATGAATCTTAACATTGCCATGATGTGTCTTCCTACATGGTTGTTTAAGAAATCAGTTAGGGTTAGAACTGCTGCCAAACATATAACATGCTAGAAACATCCAGCGTAGAGTCAGTTCTGGCAGGTCATGTGAGTCAAGCTGGCATCAGCTGACTGTCACATCTACCTATAGGAATACGGCGTTTATCACAGCATACTCCTTCAGTACTATCAGCAGCTGTCGCGTTTCTCCAGAGCTCATTTACTCTCCTCCATCCCCAGATCCTCCTCTCATCAGTCAGGATTTGGTATTCTGATTCCACTTGAATCAGACTAAATTCCCGAATGATTTAATATCAACATTAATGATATCTGCAACACATTACTAAATTCCCGAATGATTTAATATCAACATTAATGATATCTGCAACACATTATGTTGGTTCTGTTCTGTTTACCCTAAGGGGGTTATCGCTGCTCTCCCTGCTCTTATTCATGCTAGGATGCTTGGATGCACAGGCAGTTCTTTCCCAGAACAGAACCATACCGCCCATCCACACTATATGCTAATAGCCAGTCAATCATCTTTGATGATCGTGGTCCTGACAGAAATAATAACCATTGCAATAATGATCCAATCAGACTCTTAAGCATTTGCCTATTTAAACAGCGACTTCTTGTTTGGGCAGGCAATATAATAAATATAAGATGCTATAATTTGGCTTGGTGGTCGTGTCCATCAGATGCCTGATACATACCTCATTACGTTCTTTTTCTTAAAATGGTCTTAAAATGACTTCACTGAAACCCAAAATCTGATGCGACACATATGCTGTGTTATCACACTGATAAATGTGCAAAATACATGTACAAAAGAACTGTGTAACTGTATATAAACTGTATGATCATGGATATGTTCATTTAGGGTATTTTTGTAAACTTTTTGTTTTCTACCAAAAGAGTTTGAGAGTTCTGAACTGCATGTAGATAGATATCTTCTCAGAGTCTGCATGCAGAATCCTCTCTCTGTAAGTTCTGTTTACAAGTGTAAGATAGATTTATTTCTGAATTAATAAACTTTTTTTTTTTTTAAATGAATATAGTTCTATGTGAGTAGACGGGTCAGTCAGATCCTTTTCACTGTTGTCTAATCTGTAACAAACCATTCAAGCATTCCAAACCTCTGTGGTGATTTAACAAAAAGTAACCCCCATTTTTCATTAATGCAACATATAGAATGTATATAAATCTATCGACAACTTCTTGTGATAAAACAATAACAAAGTGTGAATGCAATGTTGACCAATAGAAATATATCTACATGGAGATGTTATAATGCAAAAGTTGTTTTAATGTTGAAAAAACCTCGTCTGGTTCTGTATGTACAAGAGACTGTTGGTTTTGAATGTTCTTGTGCTGTTTTTGTGACTATTAAAGTGGATATCTTCTACGACAGTCTTGTGCGCTAATTGTTATCCAGAAATGCTGTGCTTTTAGCCAGTTTTCCAGTATAAAATCTTTATTATGTAATACAAGAAAAAGACGACCTTCATATGGAAAAAATATATATACACATACTAGACGAAGCTAGTTTTCAGTAGTTGGTGTAAGCGTACAGGAAGCATTTTAAGAATACATCATGTAAATATCAATATAAAGTGTCTAAATGTAACATGTAGCTGAAAATCATCCAGTTGTTAAAGGGTTAATCTTACAAAACCTGTCAGAATATGCCTTATTTCACCTAAAAATCAAAATCAAGCTATTAGGAATTATCTTTAAATATTAAATATTTAAAAAAGAAATATATTTTAGTGCTGTCAAATCGATTAATTGCGATTAATCGCATCCAAAATAAAAGTTTGTGTTTACATAATATATGTGTATAATTATTATGTATGTATATATTTAAGAAATATTTGCATGTATATGTATTTCTATCATTTCTATTATATATAAATATTTTATATATAAATTAGTGGTCAAATCGATTAATCATGATTAATCGCATCCAAAATAAAAGTTTGTGTTTACATAATAATATATGTGTGTACTGTGTATAATTATTATGTATATATAAATAGACACACATACATGTGTATATATATTAAAAAGTTATATTTATATATAAAAATATTTATATTATATAAATACATATACAGTATATACATGTACATATTATGTAAACATGAACGTTTATTCTGGATGCGATTAATCGATTTGACAGCACTAATATAACAATTTTTTTAAAATGTATACATGTATATGTGTGTGTGTGTATTTATTTATACATAATTATACACCATACACACACATATATTATTATGTAAACACAAACTTTTATTTTGGATGCGATTAATCATGATTAATCGATTTGACTACTAATTTATATATAAAATATTTATATATAATAGAAATGATAGAAATACATATACATGCAAATATTTCTTAAATATAAACATACATAATAATTATACACATATATTATGTAAACACAAACTTTTATTTTGGATGCGATTAATCATGATTAAACCGATTTGACAGCATAATTATTTAAATCTCATTTTTCTTTTCATTTTAGGCAAAATATGAAATATAAAAGCACATGACAGGTTTTTTGAGTTTACCCTAAAAGTGTTTGCTAAATAAAAAATAAATGGAGCTTAATTTAGAGCTTTTGTAGCTGTTTAAATATTTATTGTAAACTGTTTTTGGCTTCATTAGTTGTGTCCGTTCATCTGGGAATCTTTCGAGCTGCGTGTGTTTCACAGAGAGATGTCTGACGACACCGGGAGCTGCTGAGCCGGTTTCCATTTGGCGCTTCGTCTACCTCCGTCTGCTCTGATGTACGGCTGGTTCCTCAAATCTGCACACATACACAGGCGAACGCAAACACACGCACTCAAAACCCCTCCTGATGAAGACGCCAGAAGATGTTCGGGCTTTTCAAAAACTTGAAAGAAACGGAAACATCAGATCTACAAGGAGGAACAAGGGAGGCACTTGCAGGAAGTTCAGTGTTACAGAAGAGCAAAGCTGACATGGGTAGCTAGATGAAGAGCGATACCTTCAGAGACAGAAGAGAGGAAACGACAGACGGTTATAAAGAACTCCCATCGCAGAGCAGACGAGACGAACGCTTCCCAGAACGGGCCGTGAACGGCACCGCCTGCAGAGCTGGGAACCAGACAGAGCACGCAGATGTTACAGGGAGGCAGAAATAAGACAAATACAGATAAATACACAATATACTCTGAATATCAAAAGAGTGACGGAAATAACTGACAAAGTGATGAGTGAAGAGAGAGTCAGACTAGGCAAAGAATCCCAAGATGCACTAAGAGGAACAAAGAACAAACGCTCAGTGATCAGTTCTTGTGAAAATATGGGTTTAAACGGATCGTTCTGGCCAAACTAAATTCTATATCAGTGTACATTTCTATATATTCATGGGTTATACATATATTTACATCTATAATATTTAAAAATGTTTATAGTATAAATGGGTGTTTATACAAATGTACATATTAAAATCATTGATTATAAATATATTTACGATTCTGAATCTTTACACATGTATATTATATACATGTTTCAAAATATAGTTTATAATTATATTTACATTTTTACAGTATACAGGTCTTTACAAATGTATATAAACAATACATTTCTAGCTGCATATTTAATTTTTATAAAATGTATTCAGTATATTAAAAATTAGTATACTTCAAAAGATTTATACATTATGAATTATATTTTTATAGTACTGTATATAGGAATATTTATACACATGTATATTATTTATAATATTTACATTTTATAATTTACATTAGTCTTTACAAATGTATATATTAAATACATTTCAATATATAGATTATAATACTATATTTACATTTATATTTAAAATGTTTATACTATAAATAATTTTTAATAAATTATATAAATATATTTAAAAATGTTCTAGTTTATAAATACTATAATAATATATATTTATAAACTCTAAATATATTTACATTAATAATATAAAAATTATAACATAAATGGTTCTTTATACGTATTTTTCAATAATTTTATATTGAAAAATATATGTCTGTATAAAGAACCATTTTTACTACAGATATATATATATAAAAATTTATTTACATGTAAATACAATGTATACTTCTATATAAAAACATTTATACTATATTTTTTAAATTAAAAATGTGCATTATATAGAAATAATGTCATTATTTCTGACCCTTGTTTAGAAAGCAGAATAAAATAGCAGAATTTCACATTTTCACAGTAAATTGTGATTTTATTGTATTGTTTTAAATAATTGTACTTTAAATAACACTTTTCTGGGACCCTCTACTTTGAATACACCTGGTATGAAAGTATCGTGACAGGTTTTATGTGCGGCATTTATAATAAAACCCCTAACCATGGCAAACTCACTAATGCTTATTGTAATGTTCACAGTTAGGGCACTGGTTTTATCAACCACAGTAAGCTGACTTTTGACCCCTGACCCCAGACTGACCTGTGATGATGTCCTCGATGGCTCCGTCTTTGCCCTCTCGCACGAGCGGCGTCATCTGCCTGCGCTTCAGCTCTGCGATCAGGTCCACCTGTGGTAAGTGTGGCATCTGTCCACATCAACAGACCGGTAAGATGTCTTTATATCTCACTTCCTGTTCTCTATTATTTCAGCCTCTGTCTATCACACATTACCTTACTGCTCACTGATGTGATGGGAGGGTCAGAGATGGATACATACACACTGTCCGTATTATCAGAGAGTTTCTTCTTCTGCTGTTCGTTCTCCTGTTCGGCCAGCTATAGAGGAAGAAAGAGTCATCAGTAAATCAAGGAGGAAGGAGGACTGGGAAAACACTGGGATAAAGCAGCATGCCAAACTGCATACTACTATCTATACCAGATTATCAGATTAGGATTAGTATGATGAAAATAGCATGCCAGAGGTGGATGCTAGGGTGATTGATTTTTTTTTTTAGTGTTATTTTAGTACCATTTATATACTCTTATAGTATTTATTAATATTATTAATATTAAAACTAGTTTTCATTTTAATTTTAGTTTTTGTAATTTTGCTATGTGCTTTTGTCATTTTTTACATGTAAATCTTTTTGTAGCTTTATTTATTATTACTATTATTATTATTTATTTAATTTAGAAGCCAATTAAACATTTCTAATATTTTTTTATTTTTTTATCTAACATTTATATTTTATTTTAGTTCACTTTCCAAAAATATTTTTAATTAGTTTTAGTTTATTATAATTTATTTTATTTAAAAAATGGCGAGGAACTGCCATAATGACTGTATTGACCAAAAAGTACTAATGAAGTTTAAGGTAATTAATTTAGCTGTCACTTTAAATGCAAACAGCCCTTGAAAAGGGAGTCTGTGCTATCAAATGTTTACATTTCACTGCCGGTTGTATATTCTGTATATAACTGTGTATGTGACAAATAAAACTCTTGAATCTTGAAAAATACTGTTAAATGATGTAGTCATAGCCCGTATTTATTTAGGGGCGATATCTATCTACTGGGGTGCCTCAGGGCTCGGTGCTTGGACCACTTCTCTTCTCCGTCTACATGTCATCACTAGGATGTCATGTTTTTCAAAAATTGTAAATAAAACAATTATTGGAATATGTTCTAGAAGAAAATAAGTTTTCAGTATTTCTATACTGAAAACTTTTCTGTTTAATTAACTGTGTACTTGGCATTTCGTTGTAATTATTTGTGAAATTTACATGAAATTTATTATTAGTGAAAATAGTTAAATCCCACACCAATCTTTTTTCAGTGTATCTTCGTGGTTTTAGTCTCATAACTAGTATGATACACCAATCAGGCATAACATTATGACCACCTTCCTAATATTGTGTTGGTCCCCCTTTTGCTGCCTTGCTCAGCCCTGACCCGTCGAGGCATGAACTCCTCTAGACCTCTGAAGGTGTGCTGTGGTATCTGGCATTAAGATGTTAGCAGCAGATCCTTTAAGTCCTGTAAATTGCGAGGAGGGGCCTCCATGGATCGGACTTGTTTGTTAAGCACATCCCACACGAGCCAGCCTTCGCTCCCCACGTGCATCAGTGAGCCTTGGCCGCCCATGACCCTGTGACCGGTTCACCACTGTTCCTTCCTTGGAGCACTTTTGATAGATACTGACCACTGCAGACCGGGAACACCCCACAAGAGCTGCAGTTTTGGAGATGCTCTGACCCAGTCGTCTAGCCATCACAATTTGGCCCTTGTCAAACTCGCTCAAATCCTTACGCTTGCCCATTTTTCCTGCTTCAAACACATCAACTTGGACAAAATGTTCACTTTCTGCCTAATATATCCCACCCACTAACAGGAGCCGTGATTAGATAATCAGTGTTATTCACTTCACCTGTCAGTGGTCATAATGTTATGCCTGATCGTTGTATATGCTGATGTGATATTCGCAAACGATAATAATTTCATTACCTTATATGCTTTAATGAACCTGGTGAAAACAGGGAAGAACACAGAAGGGGGTGTGGATTTGGGATTCTCTCCGAAATACTCCACCACTGAGTAATACATGTCCTGCAGAAAGACAAACAGAGCTGATCAAGCAATTATTCATCACTGTGACTTCTGATTTCAGATGTAGCACAGGACTGAATTCATCTCCACCTGTGCAGTTTTGCTGTCTTTAACAACAGAGTCCAGCAGACTGTCATTATTGGACATGAAGTTTGTGAGGACAGCGCTGTCTTTCTGTTTGTGGAACTCCTTACGGACCACCTCCATTCCCTTCTCCAGAGATCGCACATCTGCAAGGATGCTGTCCAGAGAGACTGAGAGAAACATGCATGAACATACTGGTCAGCCTATATGTGTGTGTGTGTGTGTGTGTGTGTGTGTGTGTGTGTGTGTGTGTGTGTGTGTGTGTGTGTGTGTGTGTGTGTGTGTGTATTAGCTTTAGCATAAGCACTTAGAGTTGATGTGGATGTGTGAACTCTCACCCAGCGCTGCTTTGTCCAGAAAGTGTAGCTCAGTGTGAAAGTTGTGCAGTTGAGGGTATTTTTCTCGTATGATGCTGACGATGAAATGCAGGAGTGTCTGTTTTCGATCTGTGGATTTCATGTCCAGAAGCTGAAAGTAAAAATGTGAGAAATGTGTGATACATTAATGAATGGGTTGTCACACACAAGATAAAAATGAATATAATTAGTATTGTCATCATTTAAAATGCAGTGAATGGTTAAACATTTCTTTGTCTCACATGGACCTGTTGATATAAAACTGCTTTGCCTTTTAGATTTTTTAAATTTTTGAGCCAAATCTCAAAATTGTCTTATGGTGTGACTGTCTCAAGCATGGTTCAGTAAAATTACAACTTTTATAAATTAAAAAGAAAGCATACAGATGTTAATAAATAACCTCAGGCATGATATTACCTGTGTCTATTTTAGCAAATGACAATCATTTTCTTCATCCTTATATTTCTAGAAGCATATGAACTTGATACATTTTGTCACTGAAATGTGACACTATATCCTGATTTTAAATCGGGCAATTCCACTGACAAGTATAATTAATTGAAGGACCCCATTCAAGGTTATGTTACTGCGAAGCCCGTAACGTGCACATGGTAAAATTTTGTCTCAACTGTTTAGGAACGTGTTAATTTCTGTTGTCCTTTGGTGCGACGCCCATATATTCTTAATCCTTCCTATTTCACACCATAGTACACATTTCACTAAAAATGTTCAAAAAACAGTGAAAGAATTGACAAAGTTAGTGTCCCTTTCTCAAACATCAGACTTCACACTAAATACCAATATGCATTTTTTCCTTCAAAAGTGGTGTTTTACAAAAAAAGCATTTTCACTGCTTATTTGTCAACTACCTATATGCGTCTGCTTGGCATGAACTGATCAAATATAAAGCATGGATGCAATGCAAGTCACTATCACAAATAAACTAAATCTGTTCATCTGCTCTATATGTTATCATCATTTTCTCACCAAATCCAGACTTTGGAGTCGAAATCCATATGCCGATCCTCTCTTCCCACTGTTCATGTAATTCCCAAACGCAAGAATGATCTAGAAAACAGAGAAAGATCAGTTTTAACTACAGATATTATGTCAAATAATGTCACATGACAGTTGATTCTCTTTACCTCTAGAATCTTCTTCAGTTTGCTGGAGGATTTGATCGACATGGAAGCAGCGATGATGGCATTTAATTGCTACAAAATAAGTCAAGGTAAACATGTCAAGAAAGCCAATAGATTTTGATTTTATGTTGACTTTAAGTAGCCTTCACTGGAAAATAATTAGTGTATTGACCATTTTTTTCTCAGAAATGTCTAATTACACATAATTGGCAAGTAACATTGAACTAAATGTAATTTTTACAGTGTATATTGCATATATACTCACAGGTTTTAATAGCAGGATGCTATCGCTGAAGTTCCCCATGAATGTGAGCGTGCTGATTCTCTGTGACAGGCGTGGGATTCTGCTGAAGGCCACCATGAATCTGTCCTCCTCCGACAGCTCCAGCAGGGAGCGTCCTTCACGCTCGTAATTCTGAATCAACTTCTGCTCATAATCGGACGGGATGAAACGCTCCAGCAGCTCCAGGAAATCTGAGTTCAGCAAATCAAGATTATACCTGCACAGAGAGAGGAGCAGGATTAGTTTAGATTGCAACAAAATTGTGTGACGTGAAAAAGTGTTTCATTGCAAAAATAAATAAAAAGTTGCTACCTTCAATTTTTAAGTACAATCAACTTGGATGTTTAAGTCATTTCAAATTAAATTACATTAAAGGCACAATATGTGAGTTTTTGGATTAAAATATCCAAATACCACTAGAACAATGTTTCCAAGAATGTTTAAATCCAGAGAAATAAGACTTTTTTTTTAACCAGGACACGGACCGTTAATGACAATGTCGCCGATCAATGACATCATACCCGCGTTAGCCTTGATTTCCTCGATTTTTTTGAAACACCAAAGACGCTTTAATATATTATGTGTTTAATTGGACAATTGTTTGGATGCATTTATAGACCGAATACTAATTGTACAGTAATACAGCATTTTCTCCGTCATACAATATGTTTTAAAATTGCATCCTGTTTAGCAACACAAGCCATCCAGCATTTATTATTATGATATTCTAATATCGATCTAGCTCACTGCAGTGTGAGGAAGTGTCTCATAGCAGCCGCTGAGCAAACCCACAGAGTAGCATTATAACAATTTTCAACACGCTTAAATGTATCTAATATGATAAAACAGCGCTGCGTTACCCCACATACGCTTGACTGGAAGAAGCGGAAGCGGCGACTGTGGCATAATAAAAGCTCTGCTGCTGTCGAGCCGTGTGTCGCACTCGTCTCTCATTAGCAATCACTCCAGCGGCCTCTTTCCACTCGGTCCTGCTCTGCTTCACACTACAGTAATGTTAATAATCACATCCATGAACATGATTTCTGCCCGAGTCCCGTCCCAATTCTTTTCCACCGGCTGTGAGGTGAAGACGACATCCGCGCTCAATCTCGTCTTCATCAAGCCACGCCTTTGTTTTGAATAGGCGCCCTCTAGCGGCGAAAAATAACATATTGTGCCTTTAAACCATGGGTCTCATGTGGCCCCCTACTTGACATCAAAGTTTAGTGTTAGTGCGGCCTATGCATTGTTCTGAAACGCACCTTTTTGCTGAGTTGTTACGAGTGCCACGCTTACCACGCTTTTATTTTCAGAAATGCAAGCTGCCTCACTTTGTGTGTGTGTGTGTGTGTGTGTGTGTGTGTGTGTGTGTGTGTGTGTGTGTGTGTGTGTGTGTGTGTGTGAGTTGGCTCGGCCCTCCCTCGTGCAGTATAATTGGTTGACACCGCGATTGACAGGAACAGAATGTGAGGCTGAACAGACAGTCAATGTGAAAATGATTGAGATGGCCGATCAAATCAAAGTAGGCGGGGTTTACGTCCTCTTTTGGCTCATGCACAGTCTTCACACAGACGAGCACGTCAGTCTATCGCTTAATGCCGTTGCGGAGACTCTATTCTTTCCGGTGAAATCACAAAACAAACTGCACACAAACGTGTCCATGCTCTTAATTTACAATCATTGAACATCTTTGATTTTAATGAAGAAGAAAAAAACTATATGAGGGCGGATTAGGAACCGTGTCAAAATTCGGATTAGGAATGTTTTCAAAACTTCTACTAGACCACTAGGAGGAATTCAAATATTAACAGGATCTATGTATTTATTCACTAATGCGAAGAATCTCGGGACTAATGATATATTTGACACAAATTAATGCAAATATTATTTGCAAGTAGTCCCAAAAGGATTATTTCCCAACTAGAATTAGACCTAGAATTACGTTCACTCTTCTGTTTTTTTATGCTTTATAAAAAAATTAAAAAATTGGTCCTCCCCCCAAATGTTCAAGACATGGTTACGGCCTTGCTTTGAATTAGTCTGTTATTTTAAATAAAATTCAAATTATTCATTATTTCATTATTACATAATGATTTAATTTCTATAGGCTATATTTTAAAAAAATAAAAAAAAAATAAAAAAAAAGCTTTTTTTGTGGAATACTTGATACCCAGCCTGACCCAGACTCTACCTCCAACGGCCCCCAGGAGACCCCTCCTGTAAACTGACTTTAAAAAATGAGTTGAATCTTGTATAACTTATCAAAATAGTTGAACTTTATTTTGATGAGTTAAAGCAATGTAACGACTAAGTGACAAGTGTACAGACACTAAATTGTCATAACTTATTGATCGTATCATTTTTTATAGTGTGTGTAAGTGATCGTGGTGTTGAACGTACGTTTGGATCGCAGTGCAGATCTGAGCGGTGCTCATGCCTCCTTTGCGCAGTGTGATGGCAAGGTTTTTGGCCCTGTTGGGCTCCAGTAGTGAGATTTTACAAGATGCTTTATGAGCCACTTTCACCTTCAGAGTGCCGACATCAACAGGAGCAGACTGAGCTTTAGTTTTAAACAGCTCCTCAAAGACGTCCATGTTCAACTCCTTCAGAGACAGGAAGAGGACACAGACAGGTGAGTGACATCGTTTTTAGTTCAAATTTTGATGATAAATTGAGATCATTCTATAATTCTGTATTGAAATAAAATTTAAGAATTATGTTTCACTTTTAAAAATGAACTTTTATGAATAACTTAAAATATATTTCAAGAAAAAAGCCAAAAATTTAATAAAATGTATAAACATTAAAAACAGAATCATTTCATTTTTAAATATATTTGATATAAAAATGTATTATATATCAAATATTTATTATATATATATATATATATATATATATATATATATATATATATATATATAGTCTCTATTTTCAGGTGGTCGTCTTTCATGCATTTCTATAAGCCCGTTAGAAACACACAAACAAACATTATTAAGTGTCTTTTATATTACATGTTTATTTTATAAAGATTAAAAATATTTTATCAATAATTCAAGAAGAAAAAAGCTAATATTTAATATTTAAGCAAATATTTCTAACAATTCTATTTTCAAGGTGGCCCTTTTTCATGCATTTCTATGAGCCGAGTTAGAAACACACACACACACACACACACACACACACACACACACACACACACACACACACACACACACACACACACACACACACACACACACACACACAAATCGGGAAGGACTACTCCTAAAACATTTTTATTAAAATAAAATGTATAAATAATAAAAAAACTTTAATTATTAAAAAAATACTAATATATAAAATTCTTTTAAAAATTATTCACATTAAAAATTATTTTTATAAATATTTAAAATATATATATTTCAAGAAGAAAAATGCAACAAGCAGCTCTATTTTCAGGTGGCCCTGTTTCATGCATTTCAATGAGTAGAGCTAGAAACAGACAGAACTGACCCCAAGCACCCTTTCGTCATCCAGCTCTGTGAAGACTGTGCCAGCCACCTGTTCCTCCATCAGAGCCTGCCAGTTAAGCAGTGGCATACGATACTTTGTCTTGATTGGCTTCTTACCTTTTACACCTTACACACACACACACACACACACACACACACACACACACACACACACACACACACACACACACACACACACAGGTGAGGAAGTCTTTCAGTGTATGTACACAGCTCCACTTTTCATTCAAAATCATTTAGAATCTCATAGTGTTTTTGTACTGTCATCATTTCTCTCACCTGTCTTTATGGTTTCTGCCCTTCCAGGTAAAGGTGAAGGGGGCGGAGCTGCGCTCATAGGGGCCGGGGGAGGAGGTGGTGGAGGGCCGGGGACAGGAGGAGGGGGTGGAGATTCCATCACAGGTGAGGCCTTCATTTCTGTTGTACTCTTATCTTGGGATTAAAAGAGAATTGTTTTCTGTAACATTTCTGCAAATATTAAATGAGTTATCTTTGCATTATCACATTGCTGGGAGTTTTCAAAATAAAGAACATTTGATGATAATTTATACAATTGTACAGAGCAGTGGCTATTCACCATATTTTGCATTAAATATTATATTAATTATGTTATCTATAACTTTATGAATTTAGTTAGAGTCACCATAAAACAATTTGGAAACAAAAACTTCAAAAATTATACAAAATTATAGACTGTGTAGTTGTGAGGTGGGGCCTCCATGGATCGGACTTGTTTGTTCAGCACATCCCACAGATGCTCGATTTGATTGAGATCTGGGGAATTTGGAGGCCAAGTCAACACCTCAAACTCATTGTAGTGTTCCTCAAACCATTCCTGAAGCATTTGTGCTTTGTGGCAGGAGCATTATCCTGCTGGAAGAGCCACAGCCACCAGGGAATACCGTTTCCATGAAAGGGTGTCCATGGTCTGCAACAATGCTTAGGTAGGTGGTACGTGTCAAAGTAACATCCACATGGATGGCAGGACCCAAGGTTTCCCAGCAGAACATTGCTCAAAGCATCACACTGCCTCCGCCGGCTTGCCGTGTCCATCAGACCAAGCCACCTTCTTCCATTGCTCCGTGGTCTAGTTCTGATGCTCACATGCACACCGTTTTCGGCAGATACTGACCACTGCAGACCGGGAACACCCCACAAGAGCTGCAGTTTTGGAGATGCTCTGACCCAGTCGTCTAGCCATCACAATTTGGCCCTTGTCAAACTCGCTCAAATCCTTACGCTTGCCCATTTTTCCTGCTTCTAACACATCAACTTTGAGGACAAAATGTTCACTTGCTGCCTAATATATCCCACCCACTAACAGGAGCCGTGATGAAGAGATCATCAGTGTTATTCACGTCACCTGTCAGTGGTCATAATGTTATGCCTGATCTAATCGGTGTGTGTATGTGTATGTGTATGTGTGTGTATATATATATATATATATATATATATATATATATATATATATATATATAAAAACATACACACACACATAATAATGACATATAATTGTCAGGGTGTAATCTGTTATTACTGTTATTAATATGTTATAATAAATAAAATAAAATAAAACTATAATTAAAATGATATATAAATGTAAGTGATAATACAATTAAAGCACTGGTTTTATGTATATTTGATCTTCACCTGTTGTGTTGGCGGCAGGTATAATGTGTAAATCCAGAGAGCCGGATTTGGATCTCTCCATGCGGATCAGACCTCGATCCACTAGAACCTGAAGCATCTTCTCCAGCTCAGAGTGCTGTCTGTCCTCCTTCTCACTGTGTGTCTCTCTCTCTTTCTCCTTCTGCTGCAGCTGAGAGACCTGAGTGTGCGCCTCCTTCAGACTGCCCTGAAAACACACACATGCAACAGAAACCAAAGCTACACAGGCTGGAAACACCAGCAAAAGTGAGTGAATGAGTGTGTGTATAGTAAAGTGTGTTACCTTCAGAAGCTCCACCTCTTTCATGCTCTCTATAAGTTGTTTCTCGAGGTCAGACGTCTTCTCCACTGCTTCACTCTCACACTGCTGTAGTCTAGTATTTAGCTGATATACACAACATACCAAGTGCTTAAATATGATCTGGTGTGTATGTATGTGTGTATGTTTTCTTCACAATAATGATGTTCTTTATTATGCAAAATGTTACTATATTTACTATATTTATACATTGTACTTGGCCCAAAACAAAGAAAATCAATTTGCAACATTATATTTTCTTAAATTTGTGATTGCACAACTCTGGATAAATATAATTGAATAAACAGTTATTAAATGAATTTTTAATGCTCTAATGCTTTTTGTTTGTTATTATTGAGTCAAATAGCAGATATATGTGCATTTGAAAACATCTGTATAAGATCTATAGGTTCATGTTATTTTGTGTACCTGTGTGTTTTGTTCTTGTAGCTCCTCTAGATGTTCCATTATTGTATTTTTGGCCTCTGCGTCCTCTAGCATCGCTCCAACATCAAACACATTATCCAGGTACGCTTGAATCTGCACCTGCAGCCTCTCACTCTCACTGACGTTTAACCTCTACACACACACAGACATTATATGCAACATTATACATAACTTCACTGTCACTTTTGATCAATTTAATGCATCCTTGCTAAATAAAGTATCAGTTTCTGATACTCAAAAAGCTTTTAAACAGTAGTTGCTCACCTCTAGGTAGCTGTCTAGTCCCAGTTGTGTAAACTCATACTGTAAATACACTCTGAAGTTCATGTTCTCCACTGAGTGCACTATAATGTTGATAAACTGCATACAAGCCACCTGAAGGTAACAAAGGAAATGTATTGATCAGTTTCCACACGCTGATGATCCTACATTAAAAGGTCAGTTACAACAGGAAATTCCTTAATCTATGTCCAGAAACCCAATGCATTACGTATATGTAATATGCACTGTATGTACTCTGATATTAGTATTGGGAATTTGAAATGCATATAGACTGGGTAACACTTTACAATAAGGTTTTATTGGTTAACATTAGTTAACTACATTAGTTAACAAACTAACTCTGAACAATACCTTATTAATCTTAGTTAATGTTAATCTAAATATTTACTAACACTTTTGTAATGTCAAAAGTTGTATCCGTTAACATTAGTTAATGCACTGTGAATGAACATTTTATTCACTGACATTAATGAAGTTTAGTAAGTGCTGTAAAATATGCTTATTGTTAGTTCATATTAGTTAATGCATTAACTAAATTTAACAAATGAGACCTTATTGTAAGGCGTTACCAAAAATGGGCTAAAACACAAACTTGATGTTATCAAGAATCACTGTATACAGCCGTATACACCGTATACAGTATATTAATATGGTATATACAGAGATGTTCAGCATGCTCTCTTGACCTTTCTGTTATAATAAACTCCTTATAATTAGTGTAAGAATCTGATTAAATGTGAAAATGAATAGAGAAAATGTCATAAAATGAAGAATTCTGTGTCCTCACCATGAAATCAATGTTGCTGTCTTCATTTCTGAAATATTCCATTAGTTTTTCAAATCTGTTTTTCTCTCCAGACACCTACACACACACACACACACACACACACGTTTTAAGGGGAATTTCCATAGACAAAATGATTTTTATACTGGACATTCCCCCAACCCTAAACCTACCCATCACAGAAAACTTACTGCATTTTTACATTAAAAAATAAATAAAAATAAACATAATTTAGTATGATTTAGCTGTTTTCCTCATGGGGACCAAAAAATGCATAACTTGGGGTATACCTGAATTTGTGTATGGTACAGTATCTTTAGACACTTTTCATAAGCTGTTTGTTTGACAACATGAAGTGAAATCTGAGGTTACAGGGTAGTTTATCATCTGACAGTATATTGCTGGCTTAATATTGCCTCCAACATCTCTATCTTATTATTCAGCTCTCGCTACAGAAAGGCTATGTTACACTTTTATGCAAATATGTGCATTCAAAGACACAATGAGGGCATATGGATAGGAAACCCCTAAACAGGTATAACCAATACTTCTGTTCTGGTTTTAGCTCTAGTTTGCATAATACTTTCTGGTGACAACAGCCGTGTGAATGCGTGAGATTGCAGGGTGGTCATATCTCTTATGTACACAAGCGTCTTCTAGTTTTGTCACGTGTCTGGCTCTCACACAGGGTGTAACAGCTGATTTCAGCTTACGGCCTACTCCAGTTCAACAGCAGATCAAACACTTGTATCTAAATCTCATCGTGTGTGTGAATAACTAAACAGTTTGGGTCAGGTTTTTGATGAAAAGGGAATATTATTCACATATTATATTAGAATATGTGATATATCACTATATATATATCATTATATATCACATGTGATTATTATATGTGAATATAAAATTATTCACATATTATATATGTACAGTGGCCCTAAATGTCCTCATGAAATCAAAATTGACCCTGTTTACTTTGTTAGCACATATTAAAGGTTTTAGGGTGAACAATTAATCCGTGCAAGTTAATACACAGAAAAAAATAGTTTGTCGCGGTAATCTTTAATCAAAATCTGAAAAGTAACTTCCGGTCTGGAAACGGCGTTCCTTCTCAGATGATGTCAGTTTGACGGCTTAGGTTTGAAAATGCGTAACCACTCCCCTCCAACCGTTAGTCTGCTATGAGCGTGAGATGGAGAGGAGGAGCGCTGAAGTCAAACCCCGCCCTCTGTTCAATATTCCCTTTCACTTGGCAATACGTCACAGCACTGAAGAAAACTCACTCGCTACTTCCGGTTCACTGGGACTTTAAAAACTTTCACAATAAGACCAAGGAGACACTATGGAGGTGATGATAAGAAGAGTGAGATGGATGAACAGAGAAAGAAAGGTTTTCATTTCTTACCTCTTTGAAATTATTAAAGGCTGCAATAATCATTTCATGACCTCCTCGAACCAGACACACAGCAGCAAGGAGCTCCAGAACCAGTGCTTTTGTCCTAAACACACACACACACACACACACATACGTAAGGACAGAAGTGTAGAAACCAAAACATTCAAAAGTAAAACACACTGTCCTCTCACCTGGCACTCTTGTTGTTGAGACTGAGAGTGATCTCATTGACACAGCTGGGATGAGCCATCACCTGATTAAACCCCAACTAACACACACACACACACATTAGTCAAGAGAAGAGTTGAGACGAGACGAGATGAGAGTGAGAAGTACCTGGTAGTTCATGATGGCGCGAAGGCACATGATGCAGAGATGCAGGTGGTTCTTCTGACTGAGCAGACGTGAGTATCTCAGAGTTTTCCTGAGGAGAAGATAGATCATGTGAAACCAGCTCACACATCATCAATGTCCAGTTTTATGAAGAAACATACATTCATTCAAAGCACAACTACATTATTGTGTAATCGTTAAAAGTAAAACCTTTTGAGATATGTGACACACAGATGCGCACAAACACACTCTCTCTGTAACAGGAATGCAGCTGATCCTGATAGAAGTGATGGCACGGGTGTGTGTTTGTGTCTGATTGCATGTGTTAAGATATCAAAATGCATTGCACACATACTTTATGAAGTTACAGTGATAGTGTTTAGCACGTGTGCATGATGTTTTGTGTGACTGGGTTTCATGTAGATTTTTGAGGCTGAAAATAGTCATATATAAGTTATTGCATTCTGAATATTCGTTAAGAAAAACAGAACCGTGGTGAAAACTGGAAAAAAAGAACATGACATGGAATTTTCTAAGAAAAATGTATCTTGTTAAATAATAAATAAGCGTGCATACACACAAATTTGTGAGAAATCTGCTTACAATTGTTTTTATGAGCAAATCAAAATTCATCAAAATCATTCATGCTAAAATGTATTCAACTATATATATATATTTATTACAAATTCATGTTAGTATGCATGTGGATTATACATTTTACAATTTTACAAAGGATTTACGCAATTATTTGTGAACGAGACTCAGTTCAAGAGCTACATCACACACGACATGTAGATCTAAAAAGCGTTTAAATAAGAAGCAAGCCGTCACGTCAGAGCGGTTACACATGCATGACTGACCTTGTGGCGAAGGGCCGTCCTGAGCGCGGGGAATTGTGGGTGGGGGAGTTTGTCGCGCTCGTGGTCAGATCTTCTATAGATTTCTCCTCAAAGCTTCCATTATCAGGGCTGTCCGTGTCATATCTGTAAAATGAATGCATGTTAATGTTTGCTGCTCGCTTCAGTATATGATGTTGTGGTATCCACCCAAACAATAACTGTTGCATTAACTTTTTGTTGATACAGTTGATCTAATGAAAAGTTGGCTTACGATTTACACTACTGTTCAAAAGTTAGGGTGTTTTTTTAATAAATTAATACTTTTTTCAGCAAGGATGCATTAAATTGATTTAAAAGTAACTGTAAATTCTTATTAATAAATGCTGTTCTTTTGAACTTTTTTCATTAAAGAATCCTGAGGAAAAAAGTATCATGGTTTCGATAAAAAATATGAAGCAGCACAACTGTTTTCAACATTGATAATAATCAGAAATGTTTCTTGAGCAGCAAATCATCATATTAGAATGATTCCTGAAGGATCATGTGACGCTGAAGACTGGAGGAATGATGCTGAAAATACAGCTTTGATCACAGGAATAAAATACATTTTAACATATGTTACAATAGAACATGGTTATTTTAAATTAGAAAAATATTTTCCAATTTTACTGTATTTTTGGTCAAATAAATGCAGCCTTGGTGAGCAAAAGAGACTTCTTTCAAAAATATGCCATTTTTCAGAAGCCAAACGTTTGAACAGTGGCATATACAGTATTTTGATTGCCTCACAGTGTTTTGGTTTTGTTGTTGTTTGGTAAAGATTGTTCATTACTCAGACTAGTCTAGTGAATATAATACCAGCTGGCATCAGAGTTTGGTCTGAGACACTGGATTGTCAGAGACATTCTCTTCCCAGACGCTTGTCACATTAAGAATTTAGCTTCCTCTATTGTGTCTTTGTGTGATAGTGTGTTTGTGTGTGTGTGTACATACGTGACTGCACGTTGAGCAAAAGAGAGGTAGTCCACTAGCACTTCTAAACCCTTGTTTTCTTCATTTAGAAACTCCTCAGCCCACCTGAACAGACAGAGAGAACATCACAAATGAACAAAAGACAAGCAGTGTTGACACAGACATTCCCACAGCCCCAGGTTTCTTCAGAAAGCTGCATTTAACAAACTTTAAGCAGTAAAAAGTATCAGGCCAGAAACATACATTGTCAATAACATGCGTTTTTCTGCAGTCATGTGATGGCTCTTACCCGATGTGATTGGTGCGCAACGAGATCTCCAACTCTCTCAAAACTTGTGTGGATTCTTGGACTCGCCTTTTAAACTACAACTCACACATGTGTACATTTTATCACAGACACATAAAATCACATATTTCAGTTTGATTATATTTGGACAAGTTCTACATCTCATTCTCAGATGCAAACACACACACACACACACACACACACACACACACACACACACACACACACACACACACATCAGTACCTTTCTGCCTCCTCCCTGCTCTAATACACTCTTGAGTTTCTGAATGTACACTGATGGAGGATTCTTCACCTGAAATCGCTCCTGAACACAGAAACGAGAAAATCCACATATAATTTTAGTCACATTTGTTGCATAAAAAAGTTTTACTGTTCATACATTCTAAAACATGCTGGGTTACAAACAACCCAAGTTGGGTTGAAAATGGACTAACCCAGCAATTGGGTTGTTTTAAGCAAACATTTAACCCAATCGCTGGGTAAGTCCATTTTCAACCCAACTTGGGTTGTTTTTAACCCAGCATTTTTTAGAGTGTAACCGTTTTCAACCCTCATGATCCTTTGAATTAAGTGACCTCTTACTTAATGTGTAATATGATCACTAACCTCTTTCTGAATAATTATTTGTTTATTTAATTGGTCATATCATAATAGGGTCATGACATCAAAACCATTATGACATCTGAACTAATTTAAATGCTCTGGGTGAACTGGAAAGAAAGTTTTTACTTTAAAAGAGCAAGGACGACTGTGTTTTTCATCATATGTCCTCTTTAAATGTGTGCTATGTGGTTTGGGGGAGTAAAAACAGCTTTATGTTAAATGAATATGTGCGTTTTTGCTCTGAACTCACCTGGTCACAAACTAACTCCCATTTCTTCTCATTGTCGTACTGACAGAGCAGCTTCACTTTATCAGGTGGAAGATTCATGGAATTCTACAATCACAGAGCAAGAGACATCAGAAACCTTTGGGTAAGTCTCATTTTGTTGGTATTAATTTAACAGAACCATTAGATCTATTTCCACTCTTTGCGTCACGGTTTAGAAAAGAACTTTACTGAGAACCATTTTTCATTGCATACCTGCATAAAAGTTCTTGATGTTTTATTATACACTACCATTTAAAATTTGGGGGTTGGCAATTTTTTATGTTTTGAAAGAAGTCTCTTCTGCTCACCAAGGCGTCATTTATTTGATCATAAATACAGGAAAAAACAGTTAAATATTAACAGTATAAATATAATGTGAAATATTATTACCATTAATATAACAAATGTAATAGTTATATTAATGGTAATAATATAACTATTTTAGTAACTAATCTAAATAATTTCTATATGAATATATGTTAAAATGTAATTTATTCCTGTGATCAGAGCTGAATTGATCATCATTCCTCCAGTCTTCAGTGTCACATGATCCTCAGAAATCATTCTGATATGATGATCTGCTCAAGAAATGTTTATTATTTTCAATGTTCAAAACAGTTGTGCTGTCTAATATTTTTTTGTGGGAATCGCTCGCTCTTCTCCCTTTTCCCATCACATATCACATCAGAAAGGCATTTACTTTAAATAAAAATGAAGAAAATGTTCTAGACGTGGAAATAAAGTACCTAACAAAGTGTTTAATTAAAGTATTTATTAGGCCTTTATTGTCCTATTAAGGCAGCATCCATTTAATAATTAATGTTAGGTGCCCAAATAAAGCATTAATAGCATCTAATTACTATTTACACATATTGCAAAGAACTGCTTCTTTTACATGGTGTAAATAGAATATATCATCTATTTATCACTGTAAATAGTCGCTGCCTTAAAAACAAATACATTGAATTGCATTGAAGGAGGAATCTGAGGAAGTCACCAAGGACAACCTAAAAACACCCTAACAACCACCCAAATCACCTTGGCAACCACATAGCAACACCCTGCCAACCACCCACAACAATATCCTAATTTTCTTCAGATCTGGTTGTATTTGCAGTGTGCAGTCAAAGACCAGATCTAGCTATAATATGTTCCCAGACCATTGCAGTGTTTGAATGTTGAGTTACTGTGGCACCGATAACACATTACACACGTTTTGTGGTCACTTATAATCTGATGAGTAAGCAGTTGCGTTGTGTCTTGTGAGATGGTTTACGAGCAGCGGACAGATCACATGTATAATAAGGTATGCTGACTCTAAGAATGCCCTTTTTGAACCGGCAGATTAGTGCTGCGTGAATGTCCTGTTGCTATGACGATCTCCTAAATTATTTATGAACAGCATGAGTGTTTGCATTTGTGCCGCACACACACAGAAACACAGACTGTTATGGCCCCTACAGAATTACCTCAGTGACTCATCTGAGCATGATACCGAACACACACACATGCAGCCTGCATGTAAATCCCCTAAAACATTATGAAAATGATCTTAAAGGTCGCAGAAAGAAAGCCAATGGTCCATGCACATGCACGGAACTACGACCCTGCTGAGTTACCACCAGGTGTATCATCGCTATCGGTGTGAAAACTGAAACTGAAAACACACAAACAGAGTAACTCTCATGAAACATTCACATGAAAATATTCCTCCTGGTAGCAAAGTAAGGCCCCGTTCACATCAAGAAGGACAAGCCGTCGACAGTGATGAGCTGTCCAATCACAGTTTTACCCAACACACTCTTTAACTCTTAAGGCTGCTTTATACTTCTACGTCGGACCTGCGCCGTAGCCTGTACGCCGTGGCCTACGGGTCAGTTTTCATTTATACTTCTGCATCCTTGTCCACGTTGACGTGCAGTTATACATGCAGAGGGAGCATGTGTACCCCTGAGGGAGGGGTTCTGGCAGACCAATCACAGAGCTTGCGTAGAATCAACATGTTGTTACATTTTTGGAGAGGTGTACGTCGTAGTCTACGCATGCAACACACAGCCTACGACGTAGCTACAGCGTACACTTGACACAGAAGTATAAACTGTGCTTTAGCAATGTGCTTTTCGCTGAGCGCTCAGTGTTTGAGCGGGAAATAGCGCCTCGTTACGCTCCTGCCATTTTAAAAACGCACCGCTCC
Source organism: Paracanthobrama guichenoti (assembly GCA_018749465.1). Classification (NCBI taxonomy): domain Eukaryota; kingdom Metazoa; phylum Chordata; class Actinopteri; order Cypriniformes; family Gobionidae; genus Paracanthobrama; species Paracanthobrama guichenoti. The sequence goes on along the minus strand of CM031966.1, from coordinate 17,681,724 downwards.
CATTGAAAACGATTGGAAAAATACACTAGCTACAGGGAAAAGAAGTTTTGGTGGACACACAGCCTAATGGGCCGTTCACACAGAACGTGTTTTTCCATTCCACTGTTACTTTTACATTGTTTTTCCATTGCGCTCGCGTCTTTTGCAGCGTCTAGTGCATGTGGTGTTCTAAAAATACGGCGCTCAAGTTAAAATCAGTTTAACTTTTAAAAAATGCGTCTTTTTCCTCCATTCCACTGCCTGCTTTCTGTGTGAAGGAGCCCTAAGTGGAGCTATGTTAGGGCGTGGCCAGGGCGTTACTATGCAGCAGCTAAAGAGTTCTAAGCGGTTGCTAGGTGGTTGTTAGAGTATTCTGACTGGTTGCTAGATGGTTTTCTTGTCTTTCTAAATGGCTATGGTTCAAAAGTTGGGGGTCAGTAAGATTTTTAATGAAAAGTTTTTGGTTTTTGAAAGAAGTCTCTGCTTACCAAGTCTGCATTCATTTGATCAATGCAGAAAAAAGTTGTGAAATATTATTACCAACGGTTTTCTATAAGAATATATTGTAAAATGTAATGTATTCCTGTGCTCAAAGCTGAATTTATCATCATTCCTCCAGTCTTCAGTGTCACATGATCCTTCAGAAATCATCCTGATATGAGGATCTGCTGCTCAAGACACATTTTATTATCAATGTTAAAAACAGTTTTTTATGGCAAATGCGTTACTTTTTTCAGGATTCTTTGAATATAAGTTCAAAAGAATAATTCAGCATTTATTTGAAATAAAAATCTTTTGTAATACATGTCTTTTCTGTCACTTTATTGCATCCTTGCTGAATATAAATAACATTAATTCATGACAAGTTCTGGGATCAGTTACATGCTTAATATTTAGGAAATATTAAATCTCTGATCATGAACATCAATAATTCTACAGTAGCAAACACCACTAATTAAATCCTTATTTACTTTCTGTCAATCTTCTCATTGGGATGTTCCCTGGAGGTGTTGCTATTCACTCGGGGGCATTTTGGGAAATGTCTTCCCCATAAGAATATCAAAACCCCTTTGTAAATGTATTTCCACTCCTCGTACTGTCAGTTTTCCGAGTTTTTTGAGTTTTCCCTTCTGCATACAGCGGGTGAGACTGCATTTCTTTAAAGTTCTTGATATTTCTTTAGGAACAGACTGTTTTGCTGTAAAGATGATTGGAATCCACAGTATTTGTTTCGTGTCCAGTTCCTCGGCTGTATCTTTCAGCTGATAGCTCAGGAATGTTATCATTTGTTTTGGGAACATTGTAAAAGAGCTCAATGAACTCTATGCTAATATTTAGCCTTTTTTTGTGACCTGCTTATGAACCCAAGACCGAAGTCTAAGGAACTGTATAAATGCCAAAGCAAATATGCTAAACAGTCTAAACATCTGTCTATCCACATAAGACCTGAAATCATGTTTTCTGTGAAAAGCGAAAGGAAATATTTGTCATCTCTTGTAAGTAATCGGAAGTAGACTCTATTCATCAAATAATGCTGAGAAATATGTTACAGTTTCCACAAAAATATGCATTAGCACAACTGCTTTCAACATTGATAATAATAATTAGAAATGTTTCTTGAGCATCAAACCATCATATCTGAATGATTTCTGAAGGATCATGTGACTCTGAAGACTGGAGGAATGATGCTGAAAATTCAGCTTTGATCACAGGAATAAAATACATTTGAATATATATTCACATAGAAAACAGTTCTTTTAAATTGCAATAATATTTTACAATTTTACTGTTTTTACTGTATTCTGTTTAAATAAATGCAGCCTTGGTGAGCAGAAGAGACTTCTTCTTACCCATCCTTACCCAAATTTAAAATGTAAAAGTTACATCATGTAACTTTTGCTGTGTCATTTCATGTTTGTCCATATTGAATTGCAGTTCTTCGCAATGCATGGCACATTTGCATGGCAGTGTGTCCTAATTTGTAAAACAGGTCAAGGGGAGGAACATCAGCAATCTGCAGAAATATTGCTTTAAGGCAAAGACACACACACACACACACACACACACACACACACACACACACACACACACACACACACACACAGTCTCGCTCTCAAACAGTCTTCCCTTATGTAATGCCTGCAGTGCAGACAGCTCCATTGATTATAATTGTCAATCTTATAATCTTTTACATTTCACTGCCGGTTGTATATTCTGTATATAACTGTGTATGTGACAAATAAAACTCTTGAATCTTATAATTGCCACATTGCGTCTGTAGACACAGTGTTTTCTTTGCATGCTTTAATTCAGACCTCTACATTTCCTTTGTCTCTCTCTTTACAATAATAGTTCATTTTTTCTGCCCTTATAATAAGAAAAGGAGGCAGGAGAAATATAGAATCAAAGACAAAACACATCTAACTCTTCCACGGTTGCTTCTATTTCTCTCCCTTGTAAGTGTAACGTCTGCCCTTTCTTTGTCTTTTTACATGTTCTACTTCTAGCCCCCTCTAAAAAAAAAAAAAAACGTAAAATGGTTTTCAGAACAAGGTCAGCTAACATTAAATCCTACAGGATGAATAAATATGATTATAAATTAATCCTATGATATTTTGAATCATTTATAAAGTACACAAATGTATGTACACACATAATGTTTGCATCAAAAACCGATGCAGTAAAGCAGTGTATTCAGCAGTACACATGCAGAGCATAATGTCATCATTCAGAGCTGTCATATTCATACACTAGATGATTATACTGAGTATTTAATACAACTAATATTTGCATTTGAGTTTTTTGTATACATCTGTAAATCAAACTAGGTACTTTTTATAAAAGGGTGACCATATTTTGATTGCCAAAAACCAGGACATGCTGTCCGGCAGAGAGATACTTGTAGATTGGCCTAGTGCCGGTCAATTTAATGGCCCAATGAAAAATAATGAAAACCAGGACATTTTCATCACATTATAAAAAACAGCCATGACGGCCAGGACAGGAATTGAAAACTGGACGTTTGGTCACCCTATTTTATAATATCACTTCAAGGATTTTGTAATATTTCAATATTTCATGTTTTTTTTCTTATACTGTTATTATTTTAAGGGTACACTATGTAATTTTTTTTGTTCAAAATTAACAAAATTTAAATAATGAGCCAATGCATAATCAATCTGCTTCCAAAAAAGCATGTTTTTGTCTTACCCTGATTTCTTATGGTATGCCTGTTATAAGTGTTTATATTTTAGACGTGACTGGATGGTTTTCCCAGAAATCCCGTATTTTTTTTGATAAGGATAAGGATTGTTGCAACATACTATGTTATTTTACACGATAATAGTAATATTTTTTTAAATAAATTAATTGTCATGCTAAGTACACACCAACATCATTAATTTTAAACATGTAATTGGGAACTATATTGGAAGCAAAAAACATAACTATTATAATATAAGCTAAGCTTGCAGGCTAATCAGGTAGATGTATGCTATGTTAGTAGCCTACTTAAGCTAACTAAAAACGAACGAGAACCAGAAATACTTGATTTCACAACCTATAGCTTCAGTTAGTTATATGAACCATGTAATTTCAAAGACATTAATGGTCATGATTTTGCAGGAATTGTAATCAGGCGCTAAAAATACTACCCATTAAAAGTCCATTGAACCAATGGGATCACTCAGGGTCCTAAAGGAGACCCGATTCCTGGGGGGGACTCAATTGCTCCCCACACCTGTCACTTTGTTGCGTGTCTGGTGTGGTAGTGTCACATGGAGGCACTAAATCTTCAACCTCCGGGGAATGACAATTTTAAACAAACGCTGAACAGAGGAGAGTCTGCTGCCAAAAAGAGAATGCGACAGCTCGTAATAAAATAAGAATCAACATTGGCATTGCTTTTAGGAGATGGTGACAACTGAGGGACGCGGAGATGCCGTTTTTTAGTACTCAGCAGGTGAATAAGTTATTGAACAGGGAATTGCCATATTAGGTCTCTAACAGTGTTTTTTGTAAAGCATTATGAAGGGTCATGTTCAATATTCATCCGCACAGTCACGCAGAGCCGAAGCACAACCAAAACAATGTTCTTCTGCAAAATGCCTGCTGGAGGGCCAACAGTTACATAGTGTACCATCAGCCTAGTTTTTATGACTCATTTCTGCAGTAATAAATATATTGAAATACATAAGTGTTTCTAGATCATCTGAAGGGTGGACTGCTGCTGAAGATGGATGGTTTGTCCTTTCAGTAAATGGCCACATGCAAAATATCAATAACTGAACGGGCCATTTGTATAATTACAGGCCTGTAGTTTTTGCAGATGTCTTGCAATTTAAAAAGAATCAGCTTGCATGCTTTAAATGCTGAAAACACACACATGTGCGAGCAAGGACAAAACTATTTATAGTTTCTATATACATATATTCTGCCTCAGAAAGAAAATAATGCAGAGTTCTCTGTAAATTTGCATGAGTTGCTAGACTTCTGTGATAACAGCCACGTTTCATATTAATACTTAATACTTTTTTTCTAAACGTGCTCACAGGGTATTGTACCAATGCTTTGTGGTGTAATATTAACATTTGGTACCCGAGACTATGTGTGTTTTTGAGGGATTGCCATTTTAATTCAGTGTGTTTTATCATGAACACGCTCCCGGGGCTACTGGCATTATTTGCATCGTATTTCCATTATACAAACAGCATGTCACAAACTCTCTTTCTCAGTAGGCATTGAAGATGGCGATTGGATAAAATGAAATAGTTTGAGTTTGATGAAGAGCCTGCATGTGCAGTTTAATGCCTGTTCGCAGATTAGATGGCCTTCCGCTGCTGTGTGATGGGAGAGTGTGGAGTGTTTATCTGATTTAGGAGCAGCATCAAGGATATTGGCAGGGTGGATTAATTAACATGGGATAAATTACAGATGACTTTACTAACACACAGCAGAGCCAGACCAGTTTACAGTATACAGTGTATAGGTAAAGGAGTGAAAGATGGGCTAAATATCCCTTTTAAACATGTGAGTAGTTTGATTTGGTCTGTTTAGATTGGAAACTGCCATGTCTAATACTCTACTGTGAATCTGGTTCGTATTTTTCATGCATTAAAGGGATAGTTCGCCCAAAATAATTTACTCACCCTCAAGTTGTTCCAAACCCGTATGACTTTCTTTCTTCTACTAAACACAAAAGAAGAATACAGGTAACCAAACAGTTGATGGGCCCCACTGACTTCCATATTATGAAAAATACTATGGAAGTCAATGGGGACCATCAACTGTTTGGTTACCTGTATTCTTCAAAATATCTTCTGTTAGTTCAGCAGAATAAACTAATTCATACAGGTTTGGAACAACTTGAGGGCGAATAAATGATCAGTGAATTTTAATTTTTGGGTGAACACACCCTTTAAGTTGACTAGTTGTAGTTGATAATTAACTATAACTCTAACTAAGCCACATCATATTAGCATCCTTCTGTGCTAAAACAATATTTATTGTGGTAAGGTGTGTGAATTCATACAATTAAGTCACTTTTTAACAAACATGTCTATTAAAACCCCTATGAACTTTTTTGTTCTTCCATTGCACACAAAAAAAAAACATTTATTACTTATAAGATTTAGCTTTTTCATATAGTGAAGGACGAACTGTCAAAGAAGAGTTATAGTAAATAATGACTTAAATTTCAGTCTGTTCCTCACACAAAGCTATTGTAGACTTGAAATGTAGTGCTGATGGACTACTTTTATAATACTTTATTGGTGAATTTTGTCCTTTTTTGGATTTTGACAGACCCTGATTACCATTTACTTCAATGTATGGAAAGAAAGTCTCGTAGATCTCGTAGATAAGTAGTAGATCAATGTGAAAGTACTTAAACAGTATTACATTTGCATATTGTACACTCATCATAAATAAGATGCAGACGATACATGTAGATAAAGCACATGAAATGCCCCTAATGACGCATTAAAGTCTCCGAGCTGCACATTTATAGTCTCGCCGCTGCATAACACTCATACTCGGAGAGATCTTACAGATTTCACAAACATGCATATGAATGCAATCACCTCAGTGCATAACATTCCAACACAGTCGACACCCTAACGTGGTACAACTAGCTGTAGTATGTCATTTGGGCAGGCTATGCAGTTTTAATCATCCGAAAGTCTGTGTTCATTTGATCATAACTATGCAAATATATGCACATCAGTTTCACAATGCATATCAAACATATTTAGTTACTGTAGTTGCATATCTAGTCCCTCAACCACATACACTGAAGCCCTGCAACATGCCGTTTTTCTATATTCAATCAGCAAAACATTTAACAAAAAGAAAATGCCTTCTGCATAATTGGATTTTTGTTCTGTACGTACCAACACAATGCTGAACCTCTCCTCTAATTCCTCTTCAGGTGGTGGGGGCAGTTTAGGGGCTGGTGGCTGTTTCTGCCCGTAAGTGCTGAGGGGCCGTTTGACTTGCCGCCCGGGTGTCATCTCCAGACTTCCAGCTGCATTTCCCATGGCTGTATGCGGAGTTACACACAGAGGTACACATATACAGTCCAGAGAATCTTTACACCTGCTGACTGACTTGAAAGTGTATCCTTGTTCAGTCCCTGTGTAGAATTCACTTAGGTCCAATAGTGGGATAAAATCCAGCAGTAACTCGAATCCTGTAGAATTTGCTTCTATGTAGAGTATCATGTAAAATGTCGTGGTTTTTACATAGTTGATGACTTATTCAGGTATTCTGCAGTTTTCTGATGGTGTTTCCAATTGCATAATACTACTGTATATACAGAAGGAAACTGACATTTAGTAGGCAAGACTATCTTCTATCCGGACGTGTCTTGATTGCCTCTGACCTGGTTCTGTGTGTGCTTCTGGTCACTGCGACATCTCTCTGCTCCATCCTGGAGTGAGTAGTTCAGGTAGGGAGGAGAGGAGTGAGTGATCGAGGAGAGGAAGCAGGAACAGGGAGGATTCTGGGTCCTAGTGCTGGATCTGTAGATTCTCATCTGAGTGTGTATGTCATAAGAACACCTGATACTTACTCAGATGTCCATCTACAACCGGAGTCTCGTGTTTCCTCCTGTTGGTGTTTGCTGCTAGGATACTAAAGACAACCAAACAACACCGGACACGCAGAGTGATTGCTCTTCTGAATGGCTTCAGACTTTCTGCAAACTTTAACTGTGAATATGCAGTGCCATATAAAGGGTTCATGTTAAAATAAATAAACATAATATATAAAATAAAGTTTTTGAAAGAAGTCTCTTCAGCTCCCCAAAGCTAAATTTATTTGATAAAAATATGGTAAAAATAGTCAAATATTATTTCAATTAAAAATATATATATATTTCAAAATGTAATTTATTCCTGTGATCAAAGCTGAATTTATCACCATTCCTCCAGTCTTCAGTGTCACATGATCCTTAAGAAATCATTCTGATATCATGATTTGCTGCTCAAGAAGAGTCCATTATCATTGTGTCCCTGTTTATTTGCAATGCAAATGGTAACCCATAGTAGAATTCTTAGTAAATATGTTCATTTAAATACAAACCCGATTCCAAAAAAGTTGGGACACTGTACAAATTGTGAATAAAAACAGAATGCAATGATGTTGAAGTTTCAAATTTCAATATTTTATTCGGAATACAAAATAGATGACATATCAAATGTTTAAACTGAGAAAATGTATCATTTTAAATGATTTTAAATTTCATGGCATCAACACATCTCAAAAAAGTTGGGACAAGGCCATGTTTCCCACTGTGTGGCATCCCCTCTTCTTTTTCTAACAGTCTGCAAACGTCTGGGGACTGAGGAGACAAGTTGCTCAAGTTTAGGAATAGGAATGTTGTCCCATTCTTGTCTAATACAGGCTTCTAGTTGCTCAACTGTCTTAGGTCTTCTTTGTGGCATCTTCCTCTTTATGATGCGCCAAATGTTTTCTATGGTGAAAGATCTGGACTGCAGGCTGGCCATTTCAGTCCCCGGATCCTTCTTCTACGCAGCCATGATGTTGGAAAATGCAAGGTCTTCCCTGAAAGAGACGACGTCTGGATGGGAGCATGTGTTGTTCTAGAGCTTGGATATACCTTTCAGCATTGATGGTGCCTTTCCAGATGTGTTAAGCTGCCCATGCCACATGCACTCATGCAACCCCATTCCATCAGAGATGCAGGCTTCTGAACTGAGCGCTGATAACAACTTGGGTTGTCCTTGTCCTCTTTAGTCCGGATGACATGGCGTCCCAGTTTTCCAAAAAGAACTTCAAATTTTGATTGGTCTGACCACAGAACAGTTTTCCACTTTGCCACAGTCCATTTTAAATGAGCCTTGGCCCAGAGAAAACGCCTGCGCTTCTGGATCATGTTTAGATATGGCTTCTTTTTTGACCTATAGAGTTTTAGCCGGCAGCGGCGAATGGCACGGTGGATTGTGTTCACCGACAATGTTTTCTGGAAGTATTCCTGAGCCCATGTTGTGATTTCCATTACAGTAGCATTCCTGTATGTGATGCAGTGCCGTCTAAGGGCCGAAGATCACGGGCATCCAGTATGGTTTTCCGGCCTTGACCCTTACGCACAGAGATTGTTCCAGATTCTCTGAATCTTTGGATGATATTATGCACTGTAGATGATGAGAACTTCAAACTCTTTGCAGTTTTTCTCTGAGAAACTCCTTTCTGATATTGCTCCAGTATGTTTGGCCGCAGCATTGGGGGAATTGGTGATCCTCTGCCCATCTTGACTTCTGAGAGACACTGCCACTCTGAGAGGCTCTTTTTATACCCAATCATGTTGCCAATTGACCTAATAAGTTGCAGATTGGTCCTCCAGCTGTTCCTTATATGGACATTTAACTTTTCCGGCCTCTTATTGCTCCCTGTCCCAACTTTTTTGGAATGTGTAGCTCTCATGAAATCCAAAATGAGCCAATATTTGGCATGACATTTCAAAATGTCTCACATTCAACATCTGATATATTATCTATATTCTTTTGTGAATAAAATATAAGTTTATGAGATTTGTAAATTATTGCATTCCTTTTTTATTCACAATTTGTACAGTGTCCAAATGTTTTTGGAATCGGGTTTGTATATATTTTGGTGATGTCGTGGTTAAAAATCGGGGGGTGAATTCAAGATTCAAGATTCAAGAGTTTTATTTGTCACATACACAGTTATATACAGAGTATACAATCGGCAGTGAAATGTAAACAGGTGAACTCAAAGGGTGTAGATTTCACTAACATTCCCCTTGACTAAGCAACTAATCCCGTCCCCCGGTGCCTTCACAGTGGTTGTCCCTGTATTGTGCTGTAGGGTTCTTTGGATAAAAGTGTTTGCTATGTGACTACAGTGCTTACTAGTATATGTTTTATGTCTTACCTTGTTGTTTAAGGACAAATTAAGCATTTTATGAACTGCCAAAATGCACATACAAATAGTTTTTACTTTATTAAAGTTTATTAAACGTTTAAGATCAAAAGGTTTTCAAGATTGAATGAATAGTCACTGCACTTTAGTGCTGACATAAGACATGAAAACAGTATTGAGCAATTGCACCACTTACTGGTCTTCGAGCAGATTTGAACAGTCTTTAACACCAGACTGATTCGGCCAGTGACTGAAAATGCATGAAAAGTTGTAAGGCTTGACATGCACAAAGGTTTGTAGTGAAGTTAACTGTGAAGGTGATATTCTTTTGGACAGTTTTGCCTAAATCTCCCTTTTTAAAATGCGCTTTCTCTTTATTTTGTTTTCTTTTCACCCTTTTGGATTTTAATCATTAAAAACAGATTCTGGTCTACAAATGCTGATCGTTTGACAAGTAGAAGAAAGTGTGAAGTGACTTTGCAGCATAAAGATTGTACTAAAACCAAATTAATATGCATTAAATGCCACCTTAGAACTGCCTTAAAATTCACTGAATTAACACTATAAAATTAGTTTTCCTTGGCTCCAGTATTCGGTACTGGATTTTGCATTTTGTGTCTGTGTCCGTGTGTGTGTGTGTGTGTGTGCGCACACGTTGCAGCGCAAGAAAACACATGTGTTCTGTTGAGACCAAGAATGTATGGAATGCCTGGAAAAGTCATGTGTGTCGTGTTCACATTGACTGCGTTTTTATTCACCATATAGGCTCTAACATTATTGGTGGGATGCACAACTGCACATAGCAATTATTATCGGATCACAAATGGGATTCGTTGCTTAAAATACGTCACCATATTTTGACAGATATTGCTAAAATTTCACATCATATGTACATTGCATTCAGTCATTAGCTGATGCTTTTATTCAACATTCTGCAGGGGATATTAAATATAATTTCAGCAGTGCAGATTATCTGTCAGTGTGAACACCCTCATTTCATAATACTAGGCCCCCAGTGTTTATTGGGCTTTTCCCCCTTTTTTCCCCCTTTTTTTTCTCTCTAGTGGATACAATGGTTCAGCTGGAGTTCTGGCATCTTTGCATAAAGTGAATATCTACAGATGTTGATTCAACAAAATTAACCTTCTATTCTTCAGGCTACAAATGTGGATTAGTGAGCTGACAGGAAGTTTGACTGACAGGAACAGCTGGCTTTCATCAGATGGGCTTTTTTTCTGGCTGGACATTCTTTGGTGAATGGTGGCTTGCCTTCTGGGACCTTTGGAGGCTGGACTGCAATGAAGTATAAAAGTGTGTGTCAGTGTTTCACAACTCTGTGTTCTCTGTGAAATTCGGTGTTCAGTGTGAAAGGATATAAAACTCTGTCCCGGGACAAGGTACGGTCAGTCTTTTAAATAGTGGTTGATTAGTTTTCAACTACTTTAAGGCATTATCAGGCAAATGATACATGACTGCATTGCACTGGAGTTTATTTTTGAATGCATGCCTAATGGAGTGTATCTCTGATAACAAAGTCGCGTTGAGGCTCACGCTGTCCGTCTCTTTGTGAGAGACATTCATGAAGAAATCAAAACAAATGAGCAGCAGAAGAAACATACTGGGTTAAAACTTAGGTTTTTTTTTTAAATGTATTTATAATTTATGATATTGTTAATAACACAAGTCGACTGAGGGAGCTGTTTTGCTGAACATTATCACGATTGCAAATACAATGCAATGTATGAATTGTGTAGTTCAATAAACAAATAGCCTAATTAATATTAAGTTACTTACATTTTAGACACAAACAACAATTTGTTCTATTTTACCGACGAAAATAGTTCCAAAGGAAAGCAACACTGTGTTTTGTTACTTAATTAACTTTTTTTTTTTTTTTTTTAGATATTCAAACATTTATAACATCAATCTCATAACATTATTTATTGCAGTTTCAATTATTTAATTTGATTGGTAACAGCCCTATAGTGTCATAATATTATATTATTTATTAATCAAATGTAAGAATTTGACATGAAAGATGATGCATACATTTAATAAGATTTAAAAAAATGGCCTTTATAAAATTAAATGACGCCCTGGGGTAAATATCACAAATATGCAGATTTAAGTAGGCCTATGTAAAAGCTGATAGAACACTGATGAGAATATTACTTCAGAATCAATATATTTATACCACCAAAAATCCCCCATACATTGTACAGTACATATAATTTGCTCAATACAAGTTAATCAATATCAAATCAAATTGTGAAATTTGTGACAAAGCCCAGCGCTATAGTGTAAATGTTTTTTACTTGAAGCAAATGTTATCTTTTACCTTTATTTTCTTGTCAGAGTGCACCAAAATGCTTCGTTTACATGTTAAAATCACAAAATATTTCTACTGGGAGGCAATGCCCCAGATCCCCCTAAAAGTATTTAATTCGGAAACATGTCACCTTTTTCACCACTTGTCAGTTTGCAGGTCTGTGAATGAATAAAACTAAAACTAAAAAAAAATTTTTTATTTTTATTTCTCACCTAAAGGATTATTAGGAACACCTGTTCAATTTCTCATTAATGCAATTATCTAATCAACCAATCACATGGCAGTTGCTTCAATGCATTTAGGGGTGTGGTCCTGGTCAAGACAATCTCCTGAACTCCAAACTGAATGTCAGAATGGGAAAGAAAGGTGATTTAAGCAATTTTGAGCGTGGCATGGTTGCTGGTGCCGGACGGGCCGGTCTGAGTATTTCACAATCTGCTCAGTTACTGGGATTTTCACGCACAACCATTTCTAGGGTTTACAAAGAATGGTGTGAAAAGGGAAAAACATCCAGTATGCGGCAGTCCTGTGGACGAAAATGCCTTGTTGATGCTAGAGGTCAGAGGAGAATGGGCCGACTGATTCAAGCTGATAGAAGAGCAACTTTGACTGAAATAACCACTTGTTACAACCGAGGTATGCAGCAAAGCATTTGTGAAGCCACAACACGCACAACCTTGAGGCGGATGGGCTACAACAGCAGAAGACCCCACCGGGTACCACTCATCTCCACTACAAATAGGAAAAAGAGGCTACAAATCTGATGAGTCTCGATTTCTGTTGAGACATTCAGATGGTAGAGTCAGAATTTGGCATAAACAGAATGAGAAGACATTCTCTGATGGCTACTTCCAGCAGGATAATGCACCATGTCACAAAGCTCGAATCATTTCAAAGTGGTTTCTTGAACATGACAATGAGTTCACTGTACTAAAATGGCCCCCACAGTCACCAGATCTCAACCCAATAGAGCATCTTTGGGATGTGGTGGAACGGGAGCTTCGTGCCCTGGATGTGCATCCCACAAATCTCCATCAACTGCAAGATGCTATCCTATCAATATGGGCCAACATTTCTAAAGAATGCTTTCAGCACCTTGTTGAATCAATGCCACGTAGAATTAAGGCAGTTCTGAAGGCGAAAGGGCGTCAAACACAGTATTAGTATGATGTTCCTAAAAATCCTTTAGGTGAGTGTATAAAACATAATAATATTTATTTTTTTTGTCTGTATTTTTTCTCTCTCTTGGATTAATAACTTCTGCTTGTAAGGAGGGCTAGCTAGAAAATAATTATATATTTTTTAGCTAGCCCTCCTTACAATAATATAATTTCCTTTTAGATTATATATATTTGAAATGGAATAAACTTATTTTTTCAGTCAGAAGAACCATTATTTATTTATCAATGTTTTATAAAAACCAAAAATCATTGTTGCCAAGCAGATACAACATTAAACGAATAATGTAAGGAAAATGTATTTTTGCATCTTCTCCACACTAAAAAAACACAAGGAAGAATGATATTTAATAATTTTCATGCATGTGCACCAATAATCCATGTATATGCACCAACATTTATATTTACTAAAACATTTAAATATATGGAAAAAAAAAATAATTTTTGAGTTTCAACAAACTTGAACAAACAACAAACAGCTTCTCTGAAATGAATATTTGGATATTGTGAATTTTTCGATGTAACTAAATATTGATATTTGCATATTCCTATTTGAGGTGCTAAATGAACAAATGTTAATGTAGTATTTCCACTGAATATCGATGATATCTATTTTTCATTTGGATCAAACAGCTACCAGACATCTGCAGAATAGCAACACTGTCCACTATTATGAGCTCTGTGGGCGTTTTTTCACTGGAAGCCTCTGAGGGCAGTAGTGAAAGAATAGTGATAAATGTCGGTGGGGTAAAACATGAGACCCACAAGAGCACCCTAATGACCCTTCCGGGGTCCCGCCTTGCCCAGCTGGTGGACACTGAGGAGCCTCTTTCAGAGCTGTTTTTTGATCGCCACCCTGAAGTCTTCACTCACGTGCTGCAGTATTACAGAAGCGGGAAGCTGCACTGCCCGACCAACTTGTGCGGTGTCTTGCTGGAAGAGGAGTTTGATTTCTGGGGTATCAGCAGCACAGATGTGGAGCCCTGCTGTTGGGCGGCATTTCAACAGCACAAAGATGCCGTAGAGGCTTTGGCTCAGATTGACCCTTCAGTGATGGAGAATGACCAATCCAGCCACATGAAGCTGAAGATATGGGCTCTCTTTGACAACCCGCTTTCATCCGTCTGCGCCAAGGTATCATAAGTGTCTTTATTATACTGGCTTGTGCAAAACTCAGAATTGAAGAATTGGCTTCGCTCTATCGGTCTATCTATCTGACAGTCCACCCGGCCGTCTTTACTGTTATTATAGTATTATTATTATTTTTTTTATTTCAGCTTTCTATTTTTTTAAGCTTATCATTCAATATTCATTATTTTATTTCAATTAACAACAACTATTTTTAATAGTTATAGTTAATAATAACACTAGTCAAACTAAGTTTCAAAGTTGTCTTGACAAATATTCTCTTTTCAAGTTCTAGTTTGCGTCCTTAATTCAAATTTAGGAATTTTAAAAGGCGTTCTCAATTCAGTTCTGAATGGTGCATAACCCTAAATCAGTTGTGCTTGCTATTGCTCTTCTTAATACAGGTGGCTCCTTGCTCTTTCTTGATGTTTCTGTTTCTCCAGGTCATTGCGATCGTATCGCTGTTCTTCATCCTGCTCTCCATCACTGTATTCTCTCTGCAGTCAAATCAGCAGATAAATGGGGCTATAATACCTCAACAAATGTATCTGGTATCAACAAACAACTCAAGCGAGTATTCCATCAAGGACCTTCCTGTTCAACCTAGAGTTCTGGATGCTGTGGAGTTAGTCTGTTTGATATGGTTTGTGTTTGAGTTTGTGATGCGTGTGTTCAGCTGCCCGGGCAAACTGTGCTTCTTCCTGAACGTTATGAACATCGTTGACCTGCTGGCCCTGTTCCCCTGGTTCATCCAGTGGTGTTCAGGGACGTACTGCAGGCATGCACTGGGCTTCCTGCATGTAATGCGATGCATACGAGTCCTTCACGTCTTCAAGCTGATGCAGCATGTGTTCAGTGTGAGAGTTCTCAAACACACGCTCCGAGCCAGTGCGACGGCTCTCTGCGCGTTTCCTCTTATACTCTTCAGCTGCACGCTCATCTTCGGTACCATGGCTTATTACGCAGAATTCGACCAAAATAATCTCGACTCTTCGTTTCTTGACATTCCCTTCAGTTGTTGGTGGGCTGTGGTCACACTGACTACAGTGGGTTATGGAGACATATACCCCGTAACAGTTCAAGGCAAGTGTGTAGCCATTCTCTGTGCAATGGTCGGGGTTCTGCTCATCATGCTACCTCTACCCATAATCCTCAACAACTTCATCAAGATCAACTCTCTGCTCAAGACAAAGAGCTCAATGCCCAGAAAGAAGGAGAAGATCCGTGTCTATACAGCCCCTCATAGTCCACTTAGAGCTGCTAAATAGAAACAGAGGTATCAGGGAAACATGTCAAGTTATCTTCAATTGCATGTTGTGTGTATGTTTGTCTTTTATGGTTTCTGTCTTTTGCAGAATCTGTGTTGACTGGAGAAAGTCTTAAACTAGAGGAAAAACATCAGTATTACACATAATTCACTCACAACTTTTTCTTAAAACATTTAGCAGCGCATTAAGCTAATTTTGATCAGTGTGATCTGCAATCTTGTTTCTGCAACAGGATGAACATTTTTTTAAAGTTTAGAACTGAAGATATAAAGTAAACACATAAGTCTGACTTTTCTCTTGAGTTTTCTCAGACATCTTGCATTTCTGCTTCTTTTTCTGTCATGAAATAAAATAAAACTAAAATTCTGAGATTATGTCTCACAATTAGACAGTTAGAATTGCGAGGGGGAAAAGTGAATTGTGAGATAAAAAAGTTACCAATTAATATCCTGCGGTGGAAACAAGCTTCCATAATGTGATCATAAAGGACTGTGTGAAAAATACAATCAGAACAACAGAAAATAACATTAACATTTACAGGGAGTGCAAATATGTTTTAGGGGACAGGGAAATATTCAAACAATTCTGTCTTGATGCACAAAACAATATTCTGAATTTTAAATTCATTATTAAGAATTGCTGTGCATGCAATAATTGCAAAGTGCTGTGCAGTTATTATACCAACTTATTCTACTTCTCTTGATATATTTTATATATCTGTGCTACTGTTGCTGGAAAACTGAGATATATTGAGAATCATTTTGGAATTGTGACCTATACTAATATACTGTATAGTCAATACATTCACTGCATTACAGTGAAAATGAACATACATAATCACATTGTGCATGTTTGAAGAGCCTTCAAGAGCACAAGAGTTTCAAAAAACCTTTTGTGGTCCCAGACAAAAAAACAACAACAATTCAGTCATATCATAAAAGAAATCGGTGGGCTATCCCATAGGATTACTGACTGAAAGTTGTCAAAGATTTTTCCAGATGCAGATGCTAATGGGAGCATTCCCTATGAGGACTTTTGAAATTTTGATGCCAAATTTGCTCTTGTGTTTTGTACTCTGGGCTTTTTATCTTTCATACATGATTGATTTGTAATGTGTTTTATACCTATGTTGGCGTTTTTGAAGTGTTTGTGCTTTTATTAAAAGTATATCAACTTTTTCTACTTAACTATGTCTTTTTTTTATATTTTAGTGATGTTACCACATACACCGATCAGGCATAACATTATGACCAGGTGAAGTGTAGCACACTGATGATCTCTTCATCACGGCATCTGTTAGTGGGTGGGATATATTAGGCAGCAAGTGAACATTTTCAGCATTCAGCGACAATGGAGGTAAGAAAGTACCCTCATTTGTGCTACTCTAGTATGAAAGAATACAAATATATTTACATGGGTTTTCCATACATTTTATTTGAATAAATACATATTTTAGATACACATAATATTATACACATAAAAACATTGTATGGAAATGTACAGTTAAGAAAATGTTATATGTATTGAAGCGGCAGTGTCCACTCCTTCAGTGCTCTGTTTGTGGAGACCAATGCCCCTCATCTGGTCTACCAAGTGAGGCCACTATGGAAGGTGAGAGTGATGACGCATGTATCCCTGGCGGGTTACAATTGTCTCTTCACCCCATCATGGACATGCCGGAAACTAATAATTCCGGTCCCCATGGAAGGAGCTCTCCCACCTTCCACTCACAACAGGTCAACTTCAGTAGCCGTATCTTCTCCTCAGCAGGGATCATTGTTCTGCAAGCAGACTTGAACAACATGATATCAGTTAAAAATATATATATATAATCTTTTAGAAGAGAACAAAACATCATGGCTGTTTACACCAATAAGCATTAAGGTGTGTCATCAGCCAATCATGCCTTTGGTCAGCGTGCCTGTCACGGCCAGCTCGCTGTAGCAAGATTTGGCATGATGTCAGTCCACCATCGGACACATTTCTGACCAGCGTACATCTCATTAGGGATCATCTGTGATTGGATCTGTGCAGATTGCTTATTTTTAAACGCGGCCTGCACTTCAAGTCATCTGAGAGCAGATATGCCACCACTTCATTCTTCACTCATCAGCAGAAATCTGATTGCTCACGGCCGGACAACAGAAACGCCCAGTCTCAAGATCGGACAAGATCCTGTAGAGCATGTTCAAACAGGACAGATCTGTTCTTCCTGGTGTTGTGTATTCTATCATCTGTTTGTAATCTATTTTTGACGCACATCCCTTCTTTGATTTTGTGATACCAGTGTATATTTAGGGGCGATAGAAAGTGTTTTAACTCAGTGCATCACAGCGTGGTATGGGAACAGCACCAGTCATGACCGCAAAGCCCTGCAAAGAGTAGTGCGCTTATCCGAGCGTATCTCAGGGTCAGCTCTCCCGTCTCTGCAGGACGTCTACACCAAACGCTGCAAAGGTAGAGCTACCAAGATCATCAAGGACTCTAATCACCCTGCAAACCCTCATTTCACGCTGCTACCATCTGGTAGCGCTTCCAAGCCTGATGGCCAAAACTGAGAGACTCAGGAGGAGCTTCTTCCCCAGGCCATCAGACTCCTGAACTCAGTCACTTAACATCACGTGACTTCACGTCAGGATAAACATCGATACACTGACATTGCACTGCACTTTCTGTTCTCGTTGTTACTGTGTAACAACCTGTCATAAACCTGTTTGCACATTATACTCTTTATACATTTGTTAACCACATATTTATAAGTCTACAGTTTACTCACTGCAAAGTCTACTTCAATTATTTTATTCCACTTTATCCTTATTTGTTACCTTTTTTTTCTCTTGACTTGATTATTTATAATTCTACAGATATAGACATATATATATATAGATAGTACTTTTTTTATATCCTATTTCTATTATAATTTATTCCTTGTGTTTTTAACTGTGAATTTGCACTGTCCATGGAGCGGACCTGTTTACATTTCACTGCCGGTTGTATATTCTGTATATAACTGTGTATGTGACAAATAAAACTCTTGAATCTTGAATCTTGAATATTCCGACACATTTTTCGGATCTCAAACTGAAAACGGGATTGCCACTTTCACCTGGCTGACCTGCCGTGGACATCAGAAACTGATTTCTCTGGCTTTTCTCGCTCACGGTTGAAGAATGAGTGATATCTTTGCATGTATGCATTTGGAGATGTCCCTGGCTGTCAATTGTGTAGAAAAATAAGTCCTTGTTCTTACGGGGCGCACAAATGCGGTCATCTAAACCTTTGCCTAAAACATCTGATTGCCCGAGGAGATGAACAAGGCACTGGTCTCTGTCATAAAACATATGATGTTCTTTGGGAAGTTCTGCCTCATAGATCAGAACAAAGTCTTTGGTGGGGAAGAAAACATATACGTCATAATGACGAGCATACTCAAATGTATGACGGGCTGTCAAGATGTAATCATTCCCTAAGTAGACACCACAGCAGGACTTGATTGTGTTTTCTCGTTTTAACCTGAATTCATTCCAGTCTGCGACCTCAGACCGTCTGACAATCTCTCCATTTTTGAACAACAATGGACCTGGTTGTAAATCCAATGTTTCAAAGCAAGCTTGCACATTAGAGGAGCTCATGCAAGGAATGGCAAATCCTTTATTGGTCATGCTGCAGTTGAGAGACCCATCATCTCCGTCACTTGTTGAACTGGATGAGAGGCCAGTGGTCTCAACAGTCTGAAACACAGAGCACACAAATGAATATCTAACTTTGATACTTTGTATAAAAAGTATTTATTAATCTCATGACTGCTGTTTTTACCTTCTTATTCATGGGTGCAGTTTTTTGAACACAGCCCTTTGATGATCAATGGCCTGAAATATGCAGAAATGTAATTGAAGTATTTACACAGGTAAACTAAATCAAAAGAATGATGTGTAGACATTTTATACATTGGGATATTTTACACATCATCTTATGGGGGGCTGAGGGGTTTTTATTAGTCTTGCAATATGAAATATATTTATAATAGCTATAAAATAAATATAGCTATACCTTTTTTTATTCAAATAGGCTTACATATAAGAACGGGCTTTTGTGTTGATATGTATATAGCCTGTACATTTTCAGTCCAGGCAATGGTACATAACAGAGATAAATGATATTCTTCTTTTAGAAGGCTTTTAGAGTTGCTTTACAGCAGCATCTCCACATCTCCATTGCTATTTTCCTGTTTGTCGTGATGAAGCTGCTTTGACAATCTATATTGTATAAAGCGCTGTAGAGATAAAACTGACTTGACTTGATTTGACATAAGGCACTTGAAGACCGGGGAACCCCCGGTTGTATCTCGAACGAGCTGATTTATTTATTTATTTTTATTTTTTCTAAAAAGTCTGAAATCGGAATAACACTTTGCTCTATAAAGGTCTCTGCCATGTTATTATTTTTCCGAATTTAGCCAAAGAATAGCGATGTGAAAAGGAACGAAGCTTAATTTAAAAAAATAGCTCATCGGCGGTAGATGACGTAATGTTCTGTTGCAGTTTCCTTATTGGCTGACCGACAGCGCAATCAAAAATTCACCCGGAGGGGGGCGGGCTCTAGCGTAACGCCATGACGAGTCGCACAAAGTGTAGCCACACCTTATATACTGGAGCATAGAGAGCATCGTTAACTCGTCAGTTCGAATCCCATGGGATATTTATGTCTATCTACTCTGTGCCACTTTGGATAAATTTACATAAACATCTAAATATAAAGGAAAGGATTATAAATACAAACTTAATTAATTAAAAAAAAAATTAAACGAATGATTTACCTTTTTTGGCTTTGGGAAATCAGATGAGAGAAACAGCTGTCAGGTATTCCAGTTGGAGATCAAGCCGGGGACCCTGAAACCTAAAGCTTGCAATGACTTGGGCTTATAAGAGGACATTGTAAGTACTTTAATATTTGAAGTTGGTACTGTTTTTACCCCAAAAGTGACTGCTAAATTGACTTCCGCTTCACGTGTCAGAAGTTTCTTTAGCGGCAACTAGTGGAAGCAAAATGTAATATTTGGGTATTTTGAGAGAAATGGATTTGAAGAAATCCATTTTGTATTGTTCACTCTGTTAGTTCTTAACTCAGATTTGACCACAAGGTGGCGCCAACATTCTGATAAAAAGACCTGCTTCGGTGTTTCCGTAGGCTATACTTCCAAAATAGGCTACTAACAAGAATTAAGTCATCAAAGAAATTTATTTCCAAAGCTTTCCATTTAATTCCACTCATAGATATGCAAGTATACAATATAGCTGAGAATAACTCACACATAGAACAAAATAATGTCCTTTAATTGCAAAAAAAAAAAAAAAAAAAAAAAAAAGATCAATCGAATGAAAATTACATAAATGACTATTAGAAACCACAGATGTATGGTTGCTATATATATATATATATATATATATATATATATATATATATATATATATATATATATATATATATATATATATATACTGTGGTCAGAATTATTGGCAATGATCAGAAATGGCAGTAAAAATAAATGTGCATTGTTTAACCCATTGATCGTCCATTCACAAAATCACATTATGAAATAAATGCTTTCTTCCGAATCACATTGGCCATAATTATTGGCACCCTTTTATTAAATACTTTTCAAAACCTTTGCCAAGATAAGAGCTCGGAGTCTTGTTCTGTAATGCCTGATGAGTTTGGAGAACACCTGACAGGAGATCAGAGACCATTCCTCCATTCGACCATCTCTCCAGATCCTTCAGATTCCCAGCTCTTCTCTTCAGTTCATCACTCATTCCCTATAGGGTTCAGATCAGGCACTGGGACGGCCATGGCAGAAGCTTCATTTTGTGCTCAGTGACACATTTTTGTGTTGATTTTGTTGTTTGTTTTGGAACATTGTCCTGATGGAAGATCCAACCATGGCCCATTATAAGATTTCTAGTAGAGGCGGTCAGGTTTTGATTTTTTTTTATCTGTTGGTATTTACTAGAATCCGTGATACCATGTATCTGAATATGTCCAGGACCTCCAGCAAAAAAATAGGCCTGCAACATTAAAGATCAAGCAGTATATTTAACCGTGGGCATGGGGGACTTTATTTTATTTTTTTATTAGTTTTTTTTTTTTTGTTTCAGTTTGTGAAACTCAACAATCTTTTACTTCACATCAGAACTATATTCTTCACACAGCAGGTGTGTCTGGGGCAGGTGTAGTAGAGGAGATGGGTTGAAGTGTGGTTGGAGCCGGAGAGGATGGCGTAACAGAGCTTTCGCTGTCATGGTGAGGCGTTATATGGGACACACACAGACATCTGGCATCCATAAACAGCCTGATGATGTCGTTTTGGAATCGGACGCCAACCAGCGCATAAAGCAAAGGGTTGAGGCAGCACCTCACGTAGGCCAGATTGCGTGTCACGTTTTCCTGCAGGTGGAACCTGGTCCAGTCGTCACAGAGTTTCGGTGTGGGTGTGAATATTTTAATCAGCAGCACCACAGTGTAAGGTGGCTGGAAAAGCAGGAAAAGAACCACCAGCAATGCCATCAAACGCAGTGTCCTCTGTCTGCGCCAGCCTTTCCCACCGCCACGGATCAGCACGCGTCCGATCGCACCGTAACACACCACCATCGCCACGCAAGGGATGCAGAATCTTGCGATCTTCGCCATCTGGGCCCACAGCTTCCATTTACTCACTTCATCGCCCCAAACCTTCATATCGCACAAAGTGACATTTGAACCCATGTCTTTGTCTATGGAGCTGAAGCGCAGGTCTGGCAGGCTCAGGAAGACGGAGGTTAATGCGACGACAAACGCAGACAGCGTGCTGTAAAACAGCGTCCCAGAACTCCTCTTCCTCACGGCCCTGGTGCAAACCACCACCAGATAGCGATCGACACTAATGCATGCCAACAGCAGCAGACCGCTGTAGGTGTTGATGGCATACATGCCACGATTGAACTTGCACAAGGCTTCTCCGAACACCCAGCTGCCGATCAGCGTCTCTCCCGTCTGTAACGGAAGAGTCAACAGAAGCAGCATGTCAGACAGAGCCAGGTAGAAGAGGAAGACGTCGGTCATGCAGCGTAGACGTAGACGGCGGTACAGCGCGAAAGTGGCAATGACCAGCCCGTTTCCAATTACACCTAAGAAGAAGACGATGAGGAAGATGGTGGTCTGGACAGCAGTAATGGTCAGCTCTTGCTCTCTGCTGGCTTCACAAAGCTCTTCGATGTCAGTGAAGTCGGTATCGGTGAAGCCAACTTCATTTTCAAAATCAGTGTAATTGAATAACCCATAATCATATAGGCCTGTATATGAGGCTAAATCTTCTGTAGTTGAATCAGAGCTCGCCATACCTGTAAAACATGGCAGACAAGCAGAAACAGTTCATCAGGTGTGGAAGGTGATCCATATAAAGCTTACTTTATATGGCATGTGGTATGTGTATGGTATGTGGTATGTGTGTGGTATGGTATGTGGCAGATTTGATACATGAATTTCAAAGGTCTCTGAATGATCAAGGATCCGATTGCAAATACTGCATGTAAACAAGACAGGTAGGCCTGCATTTATGATGCAGTGATACACTTGAATATTTATATTTCATACATCCAAAATTGTGTAACATATAACACTACTTTTAACTTACCATGCAAAGTATCCCAATTGACGCTTGTGAATCTTGCTTTTTCAACTTCCACCCTTTACAGTGTTTTACTTTCTGTTAATCTACTTTGGTTTGTCAGATAGTAGCACTTCCTCCAATTTTCAGGGAAGTTCAGAATCAAAATTTCCATGAAAAACAAACTGGAACAGGCAGTGCAAAAAAGTTGACGTTTGATATTTGATTTGTTTGATGTTCAGCCTCGAAAAAGTTGAAATGATCATAATGGCAAAATGGTTTATGTATGTAGAAGAGAACATGTTTTACTTTAGTGTCAGTTATATATTTTAAGCCTTAATAATGCAGAGCAGAAATGATTGTTTTTTAACATCTACAAGCTCAATAGTTATCTGTACTATAGGTGCCAGCTTCTATAGGACTTACAGGTGTCACAGTTGCAAAGTGATGAGAAGGGGCAAGAATTCAATAGCATCACAAAAATAATCCACACTGAAATGTATACCTGGGGGGGGTATACCTGAACTCTTGGTTGATTAAGCCAAACCTTGATTACTCGAGGTATGCTGGTTCCAAAAAAAAACATCCGGGAGTAAGTTCAGCCAACCAAGAGTATGTTAACTGTGAACACAAAAGACATTCTCAACAGAGTAATGAATTGACAAGTCACCAAGGTATATATATAATATATAATTTTAGGTGTTCTATCGGGTTGAGGTCAGGACTCTGTGAAGGCCAGTCAAGTTCCTTGGATGAGCTGCTCGGCCACGGAAACCCATTCCATGAAGCTCTCTACGCACTATTCTTGAGCTAATCTGAAGACCACATGAAGTTTGGAGGTCTGTAGCTATTGATTCAGCAGAAAGATTGGTGACTCAACATGCGCTGACCCAATATAGTGAAATATAGTGTGTATATGTCTATATATATATATATATATATATATATATATATATATATATATATATATATGAAGACTTCAGATGCAAACAAAAGCCTCTAAGTCCGTCTGATGTGTTTTTTTTTTTTTTTATAAGCATTTTTGTCAGGCTCCTATGTATAGTTTTCTACCTAAGTACTGGTACTTCTGAATGGGCTGAGGCTGGTATTTAGTGGGTTTGAAGTGAAAGTATTCACTCAGTATCGTTATCTAATTTTTGACCGAAGTGGCTTTTAGAGGCTTTTGCATTTGAACTTTCTTATATATATATATATATATATATATATATATATATATATATATATATATAT
This sequence comes from Paracanthobrama guichenoti, assembly GCA_018749465.1. Lineage (NCBI taxonomy): Eukaryota > Metazoa > Chordata > Actinopteri > Cypriniformes > Gobionidae > Paracanthobrama > Paracanthobrama guichenoti. Next base: position 17,657,547 of record CM031966.1, on the reverse strand, counting down.
ATATATATATATATATATATATATGTTTGAGATTGCCCTTGTTTGAGATTGCCCTGACCTATCGGAAGATTGGTAAGACAGCTGCAAGCAAATTCACCCAGCCGCTGTCTGTGGAAATTAAGGAATGCTTCGGGGCTGTGTGTGACCGTTTGAAGGAATTAGATCAGAGAGTGATACAGACTGAGGAACTGAACCGTAACAACGCAGTCCGGACTGCGGATACGCAGGGTAGAGTGGGCTCCATCGGGGGTCAGATCGGTGAACTTTTACGGACTGTAACCGGTCTGGCCATGAGGCTGGACGTAATGTCTAGGGAAACTGCACAGACCGGACGCGAATGCTGAGGACCAGATCTGATTGATTGTTTATGATCCGGACAAATTACCGAAGATCATCAAATGTATTAAAAAATAAAAATTCAACTACCCCACCGAACCTCACTTGTCCCTATCTCTCGGTTGGGAGGTCAGCCTGACAGCTTTGTCTGCTATCTTTCCCTGTGCACTGCCTTATCTCCCTTCAAGGACAAACCATAGAACTGAACTCGAAAACATCTGAAGTTATGGCTAACATTCTCACACAACACAATCTCAGACTCACTCGCACCATACACCACCCCACCCCCCCCACGTCCATCCGTCTGCCTGTCTTTATCTATCTCCTTTCCCACTCCATACAAAAAATCCCATCACGTGACCACGTGTACTGTGTTATGTCATGTTTTGTTGTGTTTGCAATGTAATGCTTGCCAACTGCATTCTTGTATTTCTGGAGAGCGTGTGGCGGCGCCTGAAAAGGCTGCGGCCCGGAGGCTTGCTCCAAACTTCATTTTGTTATACTGTACTTGTACATGTGTAATGACAAATAAACTTGAATATGTACATAAACCTGATTCCAAAAAAGTTGGGACACTGTACAGATTATAAATAAAAACAGAATGCAATGATGTGGAAGTTTTAAATTTCAATATTTTATTCAGAATACAACATAGATGAAAATGTATAATTTTAAGGAAAAAATAAGTTGATTTTAAATTTCATGGCATCAACACATCTCAAAAAAAGTTGGGACAAGGCCATGTTTCCCACTGTGTGGCATCCCCTCTTCTTTTTCTAACAGTCTGCAAACGTCTGGGGACTGAGGAGACAAGTTGCTCAAGTTTAGGAATAGGAATGTTGTCCCATTCTTGTCTAATACAGGCTTCTAGTTGCTCAACGGTCTTAGGTCTTCTTTGTGGCGTCTTCCTCTTTATGATGCACCAAATGTTTTCTATGGGTGAAAGATCTGGACTGCAGGCTGGCCATTTCAGTCCTCGGATCCTTCTTCTACGCAGCCATGATGTTGTAATTGATGCAGTGTGTGGTCTGGCATTGTCATGTTGGAAAATGCAAGGTCTTCCCTGAAAGAGATGACGTCTGGATGGGAGCATATGTTGTTCTAGAGCTTGGATATACCTTTCAGCATTGATGGTGCCTTTCCAGATGTGTTAAGCTGCCCATGCCACACGCACTCATGAACCCCATCCCATCAGAGATGCAGGCTTCTGAACTGAGCGCTGACAACAACTTGGGTTGTCCTTGTCCTCTTTAGTCCGGATGACATGGCGTCCCAGTTTTCCAAAAAGAACTTCAAATTTTGATTGGTCTAACCACAGAACAGTTTTCCACTTTGCCACAGTCCATTTTAAATGAGCCTTGGCCCAGAGAAAACGCCTGCGCTTCTGGATCATGTTTAGATATGGCTTCTTTTTTGACCTATAGAGTTTTAGCCGGCAGCGGCGAATGGCACGGTGGATTGTGTTCACCGACAATGTTTTCTGGAAGTATTCCTGAGCCCATGTTGTGATTCCCATTACAGTAGCATTCCTGTATGTGATGCAGTGCCGTCTAAGGGCCGGAGATCACGGGCATCCAGTATGGTTTTCCGGCCTTGACCCTTACGCACAGAGATTGTTCCAGATCCTCTGAATCTTTGGATGATATTATGCACTGTAGATGATGAGAACTTCAAACTCTTTGCAGTTTTTCTCTGAGAAACTCCTTTCTGATATTGCTCCAGTATGTTTGGCACAGCATTGGGGAATTGGTGATCCTCTGCCCATCTTGACTTCTGAGAGACACTGCCACTCTGAGAGGCTCTTTTTATACCCAATCATGTTGCCAATTGACCTAATAAGTTGCAGATTGGTCCTCCAGCTGTTCCTTATATGTACATTTAATTTTTCCGGCCTCTTAGTGCTACCTGTCCCAACTTTTTTGGAATGTGTAGCTCTCATGAAATCCAAAATGAGCCAATATTTAATGAGCTAATTATGCTGCTTATTCCGGTCACTTTATTGGGCACTTTTTTCACTTAAATTGCATTATTCTTACTTTTGACATTGAATATATGATGCAAATGTTTTTTTTCGGGGGTTGTCATCAGTTAATTACTTGATTGCGGTTTTGACTGTATGCCTGTATATTTTAGTCATATTTGCTCATTTTCTTTGATGTGTTTGCCCTGTTTTGATCCATTTTCCTCATTATTCTTTTTTAAAGAGATAAAAAATTACCGTCATCAACCTTGATTGACATGGCAATAACATTTAGAAACATTATTTTTGCAGTTAAATTTTTGGGTGGTTTTTTTTTTTTTTTTTGGAGTGGGTTTTGGTGAGCTTTTGGGCTGGAAATCGTCCACCCAATCTGGCAACACTGTGTAGCGAGATCTAGCCCCAGGGGAAATGGTGCGGGATTTATGCATGCGTTTAATCGTGTTACGATCAAACATGCATACATCAGCACAGAGGGGAATTTGGATATTAACAGTTGATTATAACGGATTATAACAATTATTAATATCTAGGGCTTGATTCAACTTTTAGAAATTTCTTTGATTCTAGAATTGAGTTCAAAGGACGGATAATTGTCCACCAACTATCTCCCTTTAATAACTCTTAAACAACACTTCTCTGGCCACGAGAAATATCTTTCTTTTAATTTGTAACAGGGTCGGTTCAACGTAAAAGTGACCCATGTATGAGCAATTCAGGCACAGTCACGTGTGAATATATATATTTTAATAAATCAACAAACAATAAACAAACATACACAAATTAACTGAAAGCAGGGAGGAGAGAAAGAGAGTGTGAGAGAGCGAGAGAGAGAGAGAGAGACAAGGAAACGGTGTTATTACCGACACAACCTATTGAGCACAAGCAAGAAATCAGTCCAACTTATTGGTATAAGCTCAAGACTTTATACGACAGCTTAAGGGATACTTGCATATGTTTCCTGCGTGGCAGATCGCGAATTCGTTCGTGTGGGGGAATTCCGCGATCCGGTCCGTATTTTGAATCTTGCAGGGCGGATCCGTTGGGATCCGCGGGTAGTTCAAATTTGGTTCCTTGTGTAGTAATGTCCCATGGAAGATGGTGCGCGGGCCACCCGAAAATCCGTGTCGAGGGAGAGTCCAGAGAGGGGGGGTCAAAAGCAGGGAAAGAGAGGGACGGAGGGCGATGGCAAGAGAGAAAAGGACAAAGAGTAGGCAAGAAGAGGGGCGAAGAGAAGGCAAGAAGAGAGCGCGGAGAGCCTAGAGGCCCCTTTAAGAAGGGCCCTCACGGAGCACGCCTCTTTTGTCGGAACAGCCAATCAGAGCGAAGGAACTCAGAAGCGGGAAATCTCCCTTTGTCTTTGGGTCTCGCCTCATTAACATGTTTATGGCTTTCTTAGGTCTGCAGACTTTGGGGTTCTGGTCTGCAGACTTTGGGGTTTTGGCATAAAAGAAAGAGTTTGGTGCATCGTAGTACCACACAACGCACATAGACGGTCTACAAATTGAGAGACAAAGATTTCGAGACCAAGCATGGGGAGTTTAACTTATGAATTAAAGGAAGGGTGAGGCTTGACGTTGTTCTTCATTAAGCATTTCCTGATTATAAGTTTCTAACCTATCAAACCCATCTAAAATGGTTATAACAAAAAGCACGCATACATACAGGGAACACGGCACATCTAAAATGAAAAATAACTAGGTTAAAAGTCATATAACCCCCCTTTGGGTGCTTTGTGGTGTCCGTGGAATGCTGGACACTGGTTTGTGTCCTTTTTAGAATCGTTAACCTGTCAGTCTGTGGACTTCACGGCGCCGGTCTTGTTTGAGTCATTATAACTAATCAAAGTATTGGTCCGTTGATCATTTATGAGCACCGTCCATACGCTACAACTGCTTGCCTTTTAATGGCTTTGATTAAGGGAACTGCACTTTGGCATTTTTTTAAGACATGGGACAGTCGCATTTACGAATATTGATAGTTTTATTTCTGGTTTCACACAGTATGTACTATTTTTGTTTTACTGAAGTAGGGTAGTGTTCTTTAATGCAGACGCAAACATTGTGTATGGTGTGGTAGGCCACTAATCACACCCAATCTCATTTCATCTCTGCAGTTAATCAGGTTTGTATCTTAATTGCTGTGTTGCAGGTAATTGTAGTTTTTTTATATAACTAATGTTTGCAAGTGTTTTTAATATTTTAGTTGAATTAAAATAAAATAGAGTTGTGGTTATTAATGAGTGTATTGGTAATTTGTGTTGGTTTTCTTTTAGATTCCTCTTGCGTTTTCGTTTTCTGTCCAAACACCCTCACTTGCGGTCTTGGCCACTTGAGAGCGTGTGCATGCAACATTTTAAGACATAGCGTGCATCTCAATCAGGTCCCTAGTTCAGTAGTCAGGGCACTGATCAGGGAGTCAGCCCATTAACTTGTGTCCTGATCAGTGCTCTGACTACTGAACTAGGGAGCAGATTGAGACGCACACTATGTCTTAAAAGTGCCAAAGTGCCCTTGACGTCTCAATCAGCTCCCTAGTTGAGTAGAGAACAATTACAGAACAATTATGTGTAGTGTAGACATCATTCTCCCTAACATCTTTATTCAGTATTTGAAAGCCGATAACCGATATATTGGCCGTTAAATCTAAATCCAAATTTTTATATAATTTTTGAGAGCCTGATTACAAAAACAAAAAACAAAAGTCTCACCATTAAAAGCCATGTCCCAAGCACACAATTATGTTTTATTATAATTTTATGTAGCGTATATGACAGACTTGCGCTGCACATGTTGCACTTAACTGTATTTTCCTTTTCTGAAGTGATTTCAAGCTGTTCAAAACCATCAGGGCGAACAGTGCTCCATGATCCATCGGCTTTAATATATCAGCTAAATTTTCTTATTGGGCCGATATCATTAAAAATGAACATATATTTACTGATACCGATATGGTGGCCGATATATCATGCATGCTTATTAATGATTTTCTGGAGCAGCTCAGTTATACAATTGCACAGACTGTCAACACACTTTTGGCAGTTAAATGATTTCCTTTCTTAAAATGTCTATGCATTTTAACTTTTAATTGTTTAACTCGTTTCCTACCAATCATGTCTTTCTCTCTTTTTAGTTTAACAGAACATGTAAGAGTGAGCAGCTCTGTTCAGTTGAGGATAGCCTACCCTTACGAAAAAGAACCATGGTTTTACTACAAATAAAACCAAAAAAACATGGTTATTGTAGTTAAACCATGGTAACCACAAATTAACCATGGTTTTCAGTGGTTAACCAAGTAATCAGTTAGCAAAAAAACCATGGTTACTGCACTTACTATAATAAAACCATGGTTATTTTTCGTAAAGGGTACTCATCTTCTCTTTACCACAAAGTAACAGAATAATTTTTATAATATCGTTATTCATATATGAAGTCCACGTGAACCTTGCCTATGAAATAACAGTCTTTGACAATGATTTTCTTTAAAATAATGTAATATGCAATATAAAATGTGAAACTAGCGGCTGTTTGGTTGGTGCTAGGCAACCATGTAACGCACATACACCGACAAGCTTCTAATGATGACCTCTTTTACGATACAGGAAAACCTCGGTGCTTCTTAATATTTAACTAATATTAAAAAGTATATATATATATATATATAGATTTATATAAATATAAGGTATATAAAAAGAATATGAAGATTCTCCATATTATTAAGGGGTCACGTGACCTTGCGCGTGCTTCGGTAATCGCCGCCTCAGCTCCGTGCTTGTGGACAACTACGTATGTCTAAAATGTAAACAACGCATGTATGATTGAATATTTACAGCATAAATCCAAACTGTGTTGGCCTATAATGATTACATGACTTGATAAATAAGCCTACTGTGGAAATATGCCGATTGTGAATCTTGAACACTGTTAACCTTGAACATTGTCAAAATGTTTAGAAACACCTACATATATACACTCACCTAAAGGATTATTAGGAACACCTGTTCAATTTCTCATTAATGCAATTATCTAATCAACCAATCACATGGCAGTTGCTTCAATGCATTTAGGGGTGTGGTCCTGGTCAAGACAATCTCCTGAACTCCTAACTGAATGTCAGAATGGGAAAGAAAGGTGATTTAAGCAATTTTGAGCGTGGCATGGTTGTTGGTGCCAGACGGGCCGGTCTGAGTATTTCACAATCTGCTCAGTTACTGGGATTTTCACACACAACCATTTCTAGGGTTTACAAAGAATGGTGTAAAAAGGGAAAAACATCCAGTATGCGGCAGTCCTGTGGGAGAAAATGCCTTGTTGATGCTAGAGGTCAGAGGAGAATGGGCCGACTGATTCAAGCTGATAGAAGAGCAACTTTGACTGAAATAACCACTTGTTACAACCGAGGTATGCAGCAAAGCATTTGTGAAGCCACAACACGCACAACCTTGAGGCGGATGGGCTACAACAGCAGAAGACCCCACCGGGTACCACTCATCTCTCCACTACAAATAGGAAAAAGAGGCTACAATTTGCATGAGCTCACCAAAATTGGACAGTTGAAGACTGGAAAAATGTTGCCTGGTCTGATGAGTCTCGATTTCTGTTGAGACATTCAGATGGTAGAGTCAGAATTTGGCATAAACAGAATGAGAACATGGATCCATCATGCCTTGTTACCACTGTGCAGGCTGGTGGTGGTGGTGTAATGGTGTGGGGGATGTTTTCTTGGCACACTTTAGGCCCCTTAGTGCCAATTGGGCATCATTTAAATGCCACGGCCTACCTGAGCATTGTTTCTGACCATGTCCATCCCTTTATGACCACCATGTACCCATTCTCTGATGGCTACTTCCAGCAGGATAATGCACCATGTCACAAAGCTCGAATCATTTCAAATTAGTTTCTTGAACATGACAATGAGTTCACTGTACTAAAATGGCCCCCACAGTCACCAGATCTCAACCCAATAGAGCATCTTTGGGATGTGGTGGAAACGGGAGCTTCGTGCCCTGGATGTGCATCCCACAAATCTCCATCAACTGCAAGATGCTATCCTATCAATATGGGCCAACATTTCTAAAGAATGCTTTCAGCACCTTGTTGAATCAATGCCACGTAGAATTAAGGCAGTTCTGAAGGCGAAAGGGGGTCAAACACAGTATTAGTATGGTGTTCCTAATAATCCTTTAGGTGAGTGTATATATATAATTTATTATCACAATATTGCTTCAAATAGACTTTACCACAGGGTGGCACGAAAGTGCTGCTTAAAAAGGCCTTCATCAATGTTGATCATGTGTTGCAAAGTGTAGGCTATTAATAAGACAACTCAAATGCTCAAGAGTCCATAGAGTCCATTTATTTTCACTCAGCATTATGAAATTATATATAAAAAAGTTAATTGATATTTATAAAAAATATTCTTAATCTTGATGTTTTGTCAGTAGCATTGAATACAGGTAAAAAGAAGATACAGAAATGAGCAAAGAATAACACAACAAACATTTATTTTAATGGTAAGAAAATGTGCACCATTTTAAAGCAAAAACATTTTTATGTATTCATTTTTTTATTATTTGTACCTTATGCAATTTCTTCTGGATGGATATCTCTGAAACAGCCATGTTTCTTTATTTATTTTTTTATTCATTTATTTTTTTTAGTTTGTAAGCAGGAAAAGAGTCCACACTGTTGGAGAGACAGGGCTCTGTTGAAGTTAGCAAAAACAGTCAAAATGTACTAGATATTATATTTACTAATGAAGCATGACATTTTTCGACTAACATAGGGCACTAAATCATGGGTTCGATTCCCAGGGAAAGCAAGAACTGACAAAATGTAAAAATGTGTACCTTGAATGCAATGTAAGTCGCTTTGGATAAAAGCGTCTGCCAAATGCATAAATGTATGCGCAATAATTTCATATTTTATGGTGCTGATTTAAAGACGTCAAAGCTTAAAAAAATTTATTCAAAAGTTTTGTGTACATGCAAGTCTCTCTTCACTTTTTATTGCAGATCATCTGATGTGCAGGTACATCATTGATGACACCAGCTTATGACCGAATTCACTTTTCCAGATAAAGGCGTGGGGAAAATGAATGTTTGGGCTGTGTTTGCAGCAGGTGTGTCCGGGTCAGGTGTTTTCTTGGCGGATAGGTAAGTAGAGGAGATGGGTTGAAGTGTGGTTGGAGCCGGAGAGGATGGCGTAACAGAGCTTCCGTTGTCATGGTGAGGCGTTATATGGGACACACACGCACATGCACACCCGCCATCCGTCAATAGCCTGATGATGTCATTTCGGAATCGGACGCCAACCAGCGCATAAAGCAAAGGGTTGAGGCAGCACCTCACGTAGGCCAGATTGCGTGTCACGTTTTCCTGCAGGTGGAACCTGGTCCAGTCGTCACAGAGTTTCGGTGTGGGTGTGAATATTTTAATCAGCAGCACCACAGTGTAAGGTAGCTGGAAAAGCAGGAAAAGAACCACCAGCAATGCCATCAAACGCAGTGTCCTCTGTCTGCGCCAGCCTTTCCCACCGGCACGGATCAGCACGCGTCCGATCGCACCGTAACACACCACCATCGCCACGCAAGGGATGCAGAATCCTGCGATCTTCGCCATCTGGGCCCACAGCTTCCATTTACTCACTTCATCGCCCCAAACCTTCATATCGCACAAAGTGACATTTGAACCCATGTCTTTGTCTATGGAGCTGAAGCGCAGGTCTGGCAGGCTCAGGAAGACGGAGGTTAATGCGACGGCAAACGCAGACAGCGTGCTGTAAAACAGCGTCCCAGAACTCCTCTTCCTCACGGCCCTGGTGCAAACCACCACCAGATAGCGATCGACACTAATGCATGCCAACAGCAGCAGACCGCTGTAGGTGTTGATGGCATACATGCCACGATTGAACTTGCACAAGGCTTCTCCGAACACCCAGCTGCCGATCAGCGTCTCTCCCGTCTGTAACGGAAGAGTCAACAGAAGCAGCATGTCAGACAGAGCCAGGTAGAAGAGGAAGACGTCGGTCATGCAGCGTGAAGCGTGAGCGGCGGTACAGCGCGAAGGTGGCAATGACCAGCCCGTTTCCAATTACACCTAAGAAGAAGACGATGAGGAAGATGGTGGTCTGGACAGCAGTAATGGTCAGCTCTTGCTCTCTGCTGGCTTCACAAAGCTCTTCGATGTCAGTGAAGTCGGTATCGGTGAAGCCAACTTCATTTTCAAAATCAGTGTAATTGAATAACCCATAATCATATAGGCCTGTATATGAGGCTAAATCTTCTGTAGTTGAATCAGAGCTCGCCATACCTGTAAAACATGGCAGACAAGCAGAAACAGTTCATCAGGTGTGGAAGGTGATCCATATAAAGCCCATTTGATAGGCCTACATACATCTCTAATGCCTGAATGATTAACGTGATCAAAACTTTGCTAAAAGAAACATACATGCCTTCTACCGTCTTGGTGTTCATCATTTTTAGTAAGTAAAATGCATTTTACTGTAATTCCAAATATGTCCACATTTATACTTATGAAGTAAATGGTAGAATAACTTTTATATAATATTTCAAGATGAACATTTAACAGACTAAAGCAATTTGATTATCCATGATCATGCCATTTTTTTTTTCTTTTAAAGAAAAATCGTGTTAAAATGTATCAAATATGATACTTTTTGTGGAATGTTTATGTGTATCTCTTAGTCATAATTGTATTACATTGTGTTATTTTTAACACAATTAAAACTACAGGTCTTTGATCATATATCTAAGTGATACATACTCTATAATATTCATTGATTTACATTGAGCTCATTATTCTCACTATATGGGCCATTAAAGCCTGTCAGTGACATACAGTATATCAAGGCTTCCAGCACTAGGGGCATGATGAAATGTCATGTTTCTAAAAGTGTCAGTTTCATGAATAATGTCTAAACTGAGAATATCAGGAAAATATTTTGGAAAATGCTAAAAAATACCAACGTGTAAACAATAATGTGTTAAAAAGTTCAATGTTGCACATTTAGCAGTTTTTTTAATTAAACCAGTTTGGGTTAGAATCATGTCATGCTACAGATCTTCATAATTTCGCATGTGTGGGATTAAATAAGAGCAGAAATCCGAGCGGTTTCCTTGTGTAGCGACTGATTTAGTGAAGCGCTGCCTCATGCTGTCATAACTTTAGCACTAGCTTAACTATGCTGAAGATTTTGCAGCATCGTTTTATCCTATTAATCACTTTCTAAGGGTTGCAACTTAAATGGAAGGTGAGAAGGATTCTTGTATTGGGTAAAAATGCTGAAAAATAAGTAAGCAAAGAGTTAGTTAATTATTGTAGATTTTTGCTTTACATACTATTCTGAACATCTTTCACATCTCAGCACAGCTTGTTTATTACAGTTTTAAAATTGAACCAATAGTAGGCTAAATTGAATCTATGCGTTGTTTTACTAAAAAGCATACTCTTAAAAAGTGTTTTGGTACACTGGGGTTTCATTGTTTGACTGTCTGCCAGTTTTAGTTACACTGTCGCTGATTCTGTCACATTTCACGAGTTCACCCTTAGCCCAGGGGCGTCGGACAGGGGGTAAAAGTGGAACTGAATAACGGTGAGGGGGGGCCCCACAAATATATACTGATAATCCATAATATAACAATTACAAAATTACATAGTTGTTAGGGGCCCACCCTGGGTTCTGTGACCGGGGCCCAACATTTGGTGCTACACCCCTGCCTTAGATAGATAGATAGATAGATAGATAGATAGATAGATAGATAGATAGATAGATAGATAGATAGATAGATAGATAGATAGATAGATAGATAGATAGATAGATGTCTATCTATCTATCTATCTGTCGCTATCTATCTCTATCTGTCTGTCTATCTATCTATCTATCTGTTTGTCTATCTATCATTCGTGTGTATTGTGTGTGTGTGTGTGTGTGTACGTGTCACAACAGACAAGAAATAACATTTTTTTTAGCCTAGATAGATAGATAGATAGATATAGATAGATGTAGGCTATCTATCTATCTATCTATCTATCTATCTATCTATCTATCTATCTATCTATCTATCTGTCTGTCTGTCTGTCTGTCTATCTGTCTATCTATCTCTATCTGTCTGTCTATCTATCTGTCTGTCTGTCTATCTATCTATCTGTCTGTCTGTCTCTCTGTCTATCTATTTATCTGTCTGTCTGTCTCTATCTATTTATCTATCTATCTATCTGTCTCTATCTATCTGTCTCTATCTATCTGTCTCTATCTATCTATCTATCTATCTATCTATCTATCTATCTATCTATCTATCTATCTATCTATCTATCTATCTATCGATCTGTCTGTCTGTCTGTTTATCTATCTATCTATCATTCGTGTGTATTGTGTGTGTGTGTGTGTGTGTGTGTGTGTGTGTGTGTCACAACAGACAAGAAATAACAAAAATTTAGCCTACGCGTAAACAGTCAGAATAAACATGCAGCAGACACACAGACACACACACACACACATGCCACAACATGGGCAATAAATAATAACAAAAAAACAACAACATATATATATATATATATTGGTCTGCATGTTTATTCGGATTGTTTACACGTAGGCTAAATTGTTTTAATTTCTTGCCTATGTTGTGACACGCAATGCCACGTTATGTGACGCTGATCTACGGAAGGTGAAGTTTACAATTATTATTGGTTTCGTGATAAATTAACCTCAACAAACAAATCTAATAAAATCGATTTAATTTAATTTGAACATCTAATAGCGGCAGACTCTTGTAATTTTGTCTGATTCATAGTTTTTTTTTTTCATTAGATTTAAAATAAATAAATAAAGACTTTTTTAAATAAAAACATAAGATCTGAAAGTCATGCGGCTCACAATAATAAAACAGTAACTATGGTAACTCGCGCCACACTATGGATGCGTCACCGATGAAATGTCACCTTTAGTTTCAGGTGTGTTCTGTGGTCAACGAGAGCACGAAATATCTATGTTAATAATCTTTTAATAACGTCTAGAGTGAAATTGTACTCATTTCGCTACCCATCGCGTGTCACAGTCAGACAGACGTTGGCGTGAATCTGACATCCCTCTCGTGCTTTCAGTCAGCATCGCGTGCCAGCGCGCCTTAAAACCCTATCGCGAGGAACGGGCTCTTTATTTGAGCAGGAGCGAGGCTAGAAGAGCAGACAGAAGAGAGGGGTCTCTGTGATGTCCGTGTGAAGAAGAGGCAGGCTGGAGGAGGAGGATACTCAGGACTGCATCTTAAGTTTAAGCCAATGGCGATTCAGCTTCAGAAACAACCGTAAGCTATCAAACATTTACCAGATCAAAACAATTAGAGATACAATAGGCGACATGATGCACTAACAGTGCTTTAAATAATCTGAAATTGCTCTTGTTCTCTATCATTTTAAACTTTTCTTTTGGCTTTTGAAGGTGTTGATTTGATAGTGGCAAACACAATACATTTAATCAGGTGCAACAATGAAATGACAGGAAAAGTGTTTTAATATATCAAAACATGCACAGTCGTCTCTGAATACATTAAAAAAATATATATTAATGCACAGTGCATACATTTTTAGTTATCATAAAACGCGTCATCGTTCTGTCATTAAAGTATTAACCCTTTAATGAGCAAACCCGGTAAAATATATATTTATTTGCAGTGTGTAGTTACTTGGGAACTACAATACGATACATTTTATCAGTTGCAACAATAGGCAGAAAATAAAAAAATAATTTTAATATATCAAAGCATGCACATTCGTCTCTGAATACAATTTAATGAAAAGTATAGCCTACATTATTTATTTATCATAAAATGAGATATAATGCATGCTCTGTAATTAAAATAACCCTTTATTTGTAAACCTGGGGAAAAAAAATATTTATTTGCAATATGTAGTTACTTGGGACATGAACAATATTTGCTTATTTATTTATTACAGCTTTTTTAATTTTTTTATTTAAGTCAATAATGGAAAAAAAGGTTATAATCTTTCTGCATTTATATCCTATCATTTACATTCAAGTAAAATATATATATATACATTTTATAAATGTGGGAAAATACACACATATATATATATATATATATATATATATATATATATATATATATATATATATATATATATATATATATAGTTTAGTTTACTAAACCATAGGTTTTGTCAACAACAAAAGAATATGATTGTTACTAGAAATAAAACTATTAACAACCAATATTATTAAAATATATTTGTTTATTATGAAAATATGTCTTATGACATATATGTCAAAAACATTTTATTTCAGCATAAATTGCAGATAATAATGCAGGATCAATTAGAAGAAACGTTGACCTATTAATTAAAATGAGATCTTTCTATCATTATGATTAGTGTGTGGGCATCTGTAAACCCGTCACATTTCAAATTCAGTTGGACAAACCTGCTTTGACTAACCTCTGAGTGCAGCTCTTCAGGACCTCTTCTGCTATGAGACCTCAGTGGTTTGTATCTGACGTTCCCTGCTGTTTGGGGGCCAGTGTCACTCTGAGAGAAGGTGCTGCTCTGCCTGTTTGGGCTTTTACTTCTTTGTTTTGCTGACTTTGCTTTGCCCCACATTTCACACCAAAGCAGCCAAAGCACAAGTAGCTGAGAAACATTTCAGAAGGAGGCGTGTTTAAGTGTGGTTGTTGATTTCTTGGTTGGACACCACAAGATGGGAGTTGCATCAAAAATCAAGATATCTGTGACATTTGCATTAATATATATGCACATCTTGTGTCATTTCATGGCTGTGCATGTTGCACGTTGCATTGCTGCATGTTAACATGACTTCTGTAATCTGAATTCGCTGCATCAAATAATCTGTAATAAGCAGATGTAGCAAATTCAGATTGCTGAAGAGAAAAACTTTATAAAACCTCCTGAACTGAAGTGATGTTGACAGCTTTGCAACTTGCAACATGGCATGAAATGACACAAGATGTGCATTTATCATTTTTTGTATATATTACATTTTTATTTTTTTTATTTGTTATGTCAAATTATTTCAGTGTGGTTTTTGATGCAACGCCATTTTAGGGTGTTCTGTAATCTGTAATAAGCAGATTTTGAAATTAAAGCTTTCTGATAAAATGTGCATAGAAAGTGCACTGTAAAAAATATTTTAAAACATAAAGATTAAAACAAAGATTATAAAACAAATTATTCGTCGGATTTAGTTTGCTACTTGCCGTTCTTGTAATTATTTGTGAAATTTACCAGCAATTTATGAGTAAAAATTATTTCCACACTAAACTTATTTTTCGATGTAATGTTAAATATAGTGGTATTTTTGAGAATGCATTTTATTTTTACATAAATTTTAGGAACACTTGTTTAACATTTAATGCATGTACTCTTTTAGAATAAAAAAAGGAATATTTAGTTATATTTCCATTATATATATATATATATATATATATATATATATTTTTTATTTTTTTTTTTATACATATTGATTAGAAGATATCCCTTTGGGTTGTATTTTTGAGAATGTGTTTTATTTTTACATTAATGTTTTATAAAAACTATAACTATATATTCAAAATGTTATAAAAAAATTCTAAAAGAGTACATGCATTAAATGTTAAACAAGTGTTCCTAAAATTTATGTAAAAATAAAATGCGTTCTCAAAAATACCACTATATTTTATATTCCTTGTGTTGTGTTTGCCAAAATATTATTATTTTTTGCCAACAATGACCATCTATACATATATGAATAATTGATATATATAGCTATAAATTATTAATATATGTATATTTTCCATTATTTTCCATATTAAATATAATACACCAATATTTGACAGCAGTTGATTGTGAGTGGCGTGTATTTTAAATCTGAAATGTGACATGTTTGTCATGACAGTTGTTTGTTTAACTGGTCTGGATCTCTTGGGTTGGTCTTGAGTTCAGCAGAATGTCATACTGGTTCCCCAAAGTGCAGAGAGCATGTAGGTTATATTGTGGTTATATTGTAGGTTTTAATCGGTGGAATCTGAGGTCAACTCTACAAGGGTGTATGAGTGTAGCATCAAAACACCACAACCTTTTCAATCCCTTTAAACCTTGTAAATAAGAAGCATATCTTTGCAGAACAACGCAAGGTAAAGCATTCTATTCAGAAACGTATTCCATGGGATATTTCAGAAAATTCTATAAAATTTCATTTCAGTTCAATATTCAAGACCAGTTATTTATTTATGTGGTAAGTATATATAATAAGAATGTTCAGTTATTGGTCAGTATCACGTAAACCCTTTCAGGGTGGTCTTAATCATTTGCAATAATGACCAGTTGACAGAACATGATCCCATGATCTTTGTGTGTGTGTGTGTGTGTGTGTGTGTGTGTGTGTGTGTGTGTGTGTGTGTGTGTGTGTGTGTGTGTGTGTGTGTGTGTGTGTGTGTGTGTGTGTGTGCGCGCGCACTAGTGCTTGTGTATGTTTCAAAATGTAATTCTGGTTAAATAGTGAAGAGTGAAATTCAAATGACTCTTAGAGGGCACATCTTCTCTCTCTTTCTCACACAATATCCTCCACCCTTTCTCTTTCCCACCCGTTTCTCTGTTTTGTTTTCAGTAGTTTGTGGTTGGCAGATCGTTGATGGGTACAGTGTTTACTTGAAGCATGCCGTTCACAGTTCATTAGAAACACACACACACACACACACACAATCACACATGCACACACACACACACACGTAATATTTGACCTCGTTTGGATTGTGGCAGGTATTAGGTTTAATTGAGGCTGCAAACTGCAGACATGAGGTTTTCTTTTTTACAGCATTTAATATATATGGGCCTGCTTATATTTATTTTCCATTGTAAGGGATCATATGCATGTTTGCGATGTGAATGACTGCTCCAAGAAGTTTAATTTGTACCCAGCAACATGCTAGAATCAAACTTTATTAAAACCCTTCATTTGAGGAGCGCTGTTGAATGTTGAATTTTATTGCAAAATTCTCTCTCTCTCTCTCTCTCTCTCTCTATATATATATATATATATATATATATATATATGTGTATATGTGTGTGTGTGTGTGTGTGTGTGTGTGTGTGTGTGTGTGTGTGTGTGTGTGTGTGTGTGTGGTATCTGCATTTCTTGCATTATGTGATGTTAAACCAAGTTGTGTGTAATTGCAATCAAGTAAATGAAAATGAAACGGCCTGGGCTTATGAGCTGGTATTTTGTGCAACCACTTAAATTTTTTCTCAGCATGAGGTGCATTATCAAGTGTCACAGGAAGTGTGCTCACTTTGTGCAACTGGACAAGTAAAAAAACAAAACAATGACGCTGCTTGCTGAATCTTAATCTGTACTGAAATATGTTTCTTAGATCAAGTCAATTCTGATGGGAGAAAAAGATGAACTTGTTTTACTTCCTATTCGAAGGAACTTTTATATTATGATATTCCAAAAACATGATTTTGTGGTTCAGCCCCATTTACCCTCTTCCCAGAAATACTAATCTAGCTCTATTGGTTGATCATTTACATTGTTGTTGCTGATTTTATTTCATTTTGTCACGTTTAGTAAGTTGTTATCTTGTGATGTCAGCATGGGTTTGTTCCTCTGTTATAATGACCGTTTAGTTGACTGTTAGACTGGTTTTGAAGTGTTGAGGGCTATGTGTGGCATTCAGATGCATTTTAAAGTTTTACTGAATGTCCCGTGAGGGTTTTGTGTGATCAGTGTACATCTTGTCAGTAGTTTATGACAATGTTTATGCGCTGGGATTTGTTATTTCCCAGCATGCTTTGCACATGGCCCTCGAAAAGGAGAATAAATGCTAAAATTATTATTATATATATATATATATATATATATATATATATATATATATATATATATATATATATATATATATATATTTGTGCAAGATTAATGGTAAGGGAGATTTAGTATACTCTAAAAAATGCTGGGTTAAAAACAACAATTGGGTTGTTTTAACCCAGCGATTGGGTTGTCTTAAGCAAACATTTAACCCAACCGCTGGGTTAAAATGACCCCTTTACTAAGTTAAAACAACCCAATTGCTAGGTTAGTCCACTTTTAGAAGCCACTGAAAACTTAATAGTTCTGCTTACTTAAAATTGGGTATTTTGCTCAAGACTGTGTAACTGGGTTACAGTTATAGTATTAAATAGTTAATAGTATTAAATAGCTACACTGTACACCCGAATAAGTTGGGCTAACTCAAAAAAATTTTTAAATTTAAAAAGTTTAAAAAGGTTTAATCAGTTACCCAAGCAGAACTATTAAGTTTTCAGTGACTTCTAAAAATTAGCTAACATATACATTTTGATAGCAATTAACATAAAATATTTAGTTAATTAACTTTTTTATTTTGAGTTGTCAGAACAAATGAGATTTTTTTAAGACATGTTTTGCCAGCTCTAACAAACTAATTCAGAAAATGCCAACTTTCTAATGTGCTAACATGATAACAATAGCATAGTATAGCACTGAAGTAATACAGCAACTTAAAACGTTTAACTTACCTGCTCTCAAACCAAGCAGCATGTGCCACTCGTCACCATGATGGTAACTTTCCGAAAACCCGCATTAACAGAAACAGAAACGCTTCTAAATTAGCATAACAAAATATTAATCACTACACTCTAAAAATGCTGGGTTAAAAACAACCCAAGTTGGGTTGAAAATGGACTAACCTAGCAATTGGGTTGTTTTAACCTAGTAAAGGGGTCGTTTTAACCCAGCAGTTGGGTTAAATGTTTGCTTAAGACAACCCAATCGCTGGGTTAAAACAACCCAATTGTTGTTTTTAACCCAGCATTTTTTAGAGTGTACTAAAACTCCTTACCATTAATCTTGCACAAAAAACTATATATATATATATATATATATATATATATATATATATATATATATATATATATATATATTTGTAAAAGACTGATTTGAACTGATCTTCTTAAATGTATCGCGTTAACATAAAATGTCAAGATGCCATGCATCAAAATGAATTAAAATCAACAATTATCTATTTAGATTAAATAGCTATAAGACAACTTCTTGAGTTGTATTAAGTTAATAGCTACAACTCAAGAAGTCTTCTTATAGCTATTTATATTATATAATACACTGTAAACCCTAACGCTCAAAATACTTAATTGGTTTGAGTAGAACAAACTTAAATTAAACATATTAGTTCAGTTAAATTAACTGTTATGAGTATTTTGAACTTTCTTTCGAGTTCACAGCCCTGACATATTTTAAGTAATCTGAACGGTTTCATTGTTTTGAGTTGCATGAACTCATTACCTTTAATTTAGACTAATTTAAGTTTAACTGAAACTGCACTGGGATTTTTTATTTCCCTGCATGCTTTGCGCATGGCCCTCGAAGACTTCTTGAGTTGTAGCTATTAACTTAATACAACTCAAGAAGTCGTCTTATAGCTATTTAATCTAAATAGATAATTGTTGATTTTAATTCATTTTGATGCATGGCATCTTGACATTTTATGTTAACGCGATACATTTAAGTAGATCAGTTCAAATCAGCCTTTTACAAACACCTCATTTTTGTGAGTTTTAGGCATCTTACAGGTCACCAGAAAACCAAAATAAGCAAAACTGCCAACATCTGTGCAAAATGTGCCCACATTTGGCTGGTGGCGGTTGTTAATTTCACACCCTGTTTAGAAAGATGCTGTTTTCAGATCAGCACTTTCACAAATGCTTTCTTTTTTTTTTTTTTTTTTTTTTTGCATGATTTTTATGTTGTGTTTGGCAATGGACAGAAGATTTCCTCATAGATACGGGTTGCTGGATGTGTGCAGATAGCAGACATGGGACTGTTTGCGCAGAGTCTTGAATCTTGAATCTTGAGTCCTGGATGCCATTCTGATAACCAAAATGAAGATATTGATCCGTATAGGGCAGCTTTTTGTGTAATATGTGACAGGATGTGACAGATGTTTAGTAAAGTGGCAGCACTGCCGAACTAGCTATGGCCCATTTCCTGTGAGTTATTTGCAGAAACGCGTCCTGTTTCATTTGACACTCTCCCTGGAGTGTTATTTGCTTCATGTCAAAAATCACAGTTTACATCAGAGGCTGGAGTCTGCACAGCTGTCCATCTAAATGACTGAGAAACAAAACAAATATTCATAGACATATATTTAAATATAACAACCAACTTATTGGCTAAATTTATAATGCTAGTAGTTAATTTGTCCTCAAGACCTGTTAGGTATTATAAGATCTAAATAAACTGATATATGATGTCCAAAAGTCTGATACCACTAGTGAAAATGCTTCTGTTTTATATTTTTATTTGGTAAAATGTAATACAAACATATATATTATATTATCAGTTTAACAATAAATCAGTTCTCAGTAAGGTGTTCCCCAATATTCAGCAGGCAGTGAAACAGTTGGGTGTTTATTTTGACACCAGTGTGAATATCACGTTAAGAAGTTGGTTCAGTCGTGTTTTTATCAATTAAGAAATATTTCCATGGTGAGACAGATTTTAAGTTTTAAAGACACAGAGAAGCTTATTCATGCTTTTATTTAATCTCGTTTTGATTATTGTACACTGTCAGGAAAAAGGTACATTGCTGTCGCTGGGGCGGTACCCTAAGGTACAAAACCGAAAATATACTAATAATCCTGTACCTTTAAGGTACTAATACGCACTCTTAAAGCACTGATATGAACCTTTAAGGTACTCATACGCACTCTTAAAGTACTGATATAAGGTACTAATACGCACTCTTAAAGTACTGATATAAGGTACTGATACGCTCTCTTAAAGTACTGATATAAGGTACTAATACGCACTCTTAAAGTACTGATATAAGGTACTGATACGCACTCTTAAAGTACTGATATAAGGTACTAATACGCTCTCTTAAAGTACTGATATAAGGTACTGATACGCACTCTTAAAGTACTGATATAAGGTACTGATACGCACTCTTAAAGTACTGATATAAGGTACTAATACGCTCTTAAAGTACTGATATAAGGTACTGATACGCTCTCTTAAAGTACTGATATAAGGTACTGATACGCTCTCTTAAAGTACTGATATAAGGTACTGATACGCACTCTTAAAGTACTGATATAAGGTACTGATACGCACTCTTAAAGTACTGATATAAGGTACTGATACGCACTCTTAAAGTACTGATATAAGGTACTGATACGCACTCTTAAAATACTGATATAAGGTACTGATACGCACTCTTAAAGTACTGATATAAGGTACTGATACGCACTCTTAAAGTACTGATATAAGGTACTGATACGCACTCTTAAAATACTGATATAAGGTACTGATACGCACTCTTAAAGTACTGATATAAGGTACTGATACGCACTCTTAAAGTACTGATATAAGGTACTGATATGCACTCTTAAAATACTGATATAAGGTACTGATACGCACTCTTAAAGTACTGATATAAGGTACTGATACGCACTCTTAAAGTACTGATATAAGGTACTGATACGCACTCTTAAAGTACTGATATAAGGTACTAATACGCACTCTTAAAGTACTGATATAAGGTACTAATACGCACTCTTAAAGTACTGATATAAGGTACTGATACGCACTCTTAAAGTACTGATATAAGGTACTGATACGCACTCTTAAAGTACTGATATAAGGTACTGATACGCACTCTTAAAGTACTGATATAAGGTACTGATACGCACTCTTAAAATACTGATATAAGGTACTGATACGCACTCTTAAAGTACTGATATAAGGTACTGATACGCACTCTTAAAGTACTGATATAAGGTACTGATACGCACTCTTAAAATACTGATATAAGGTACTGATACGCACTCTTAAAGTACTGATATAAGGTACTGATACGCACTCTTAAAGTACTGATATAAGGTACTGATACGCACTCTTAAAATACTGATATAAGGTACTGATACGCACTCTTAAAGTACTGATATAAGGTACTGATACGCACTCTTAAAGTACTGATATAAGGTACTGATACGCACTCTTAAAGTACTGATATAAGGTACTAATACGCACTCTTAAAGTACTGATATAAGGTACTAATACGCACTCTTAAAGTACTGATATAAGGTACTAATACCCACTCTTAAAGCACTGATATGAACCTTTAAGGTACTAATATGCACTGTTAAAGCACTGATATGAACCTTTTAAGGTACTAATATGTACCATTTAGGGGTGAGTAAGGTACAAAGATGTACCTTTTCACTTTTGTACCTTAGGGTACCGCCCCAGTGACAGCACTGTACCTTTTTTCTGAGAGTGTATGATGAGTGTTTATGTTTTATTTCATCTCGTTTTGATTATTGTAATGCCCAGTTTTCTACTTTAAATGAACACATTTTATCGCAGCTTCAATTAATACAAGATACCAGTGACACGAACTAGGGCTTTTAATAATATTATTCCAGTTTCATCTTCATTACATTGATTACCAATTCATTTTAGGATTGATTTGAAGATATTGTTATCGACATTAAATGGTTTGGCGCCTAGGCAGAACATTTAAAACGTTATGAAGGTTAGATGTCTCAGATCGGCTAGTTATGGATTGTTGGTTGTTCCAAGATCCAGATATATTTTGCTTTTATTACTTTGTGAAGTCTTTTTGTGTGTTTTGGACCTTTTGTTTTATGTAGTATTTTGTGTTTTTTTTTTTTTTTTTTTACCTTTTGTAAAGCAGTTTGTGCCATGTAGCTTTAAAAGTGCTCTATAAATCAAGTTTATTATTATTATTATTATTAATAATAAAATGTACATTAATTTGAGAATGTCTTTGTGTAATTTCATACTTTTAAACCTTACCGTACTTGTTTTTATGTAATGACTATATGATCAGCAGTCATGCTAATCTATTGAAAGTATTAATTTAAAGCATTCTTTCAAAGAGGTTTTTCATTAGAGTAGGATTGTTTTATTTATTTGGATTAATATGAACAAAAATGATCCATTTAAACCTCTTCTGTTGATTTGCTGACAATATAAGACCTTGTAGACAAAGTATGTCAAGCCTTGTTGCATGTCTCTCACGTGTTCAGAATACAGACTTATGTAAACTCACGCAAATCAGCCGCATGTTGTGTTTATATATAGACACCTAGCTTTGTCTATGTCCCCTGATGGCACAAATTTGAGCGGATGCAAAAACAACATTAGCACGAAAATGTGTTGCAGATGAAAATGAAATTCTGTGTTGCAGTAAAATTTGGGAATATTCTTGCGTCATCTTAAATTTGAAATGAGCTGTCCGTTTTACTGCTTAAAGCATAAAAGCTACAAAAACATTTTTTCATGCAATTGAACGATGTGCCAAGAAATGATTTAATCCTGATGTCTGTTCTGGTGACATGGAGTTTCAACTGTTTTATTTTATTACCTAATATAATCTGAATTTGAGATGGTTTTAACAGAAGTGATTATGCCTAAGCTGTTATATCACATTTCTTCATTGTAACTTGTCTAGACAAATGTTAACTAAGTATATGTTATCCACATTCACTGAATGGCTTTTTGTCTTAAGCATTTTTGCCATAAATGCAAGTGCATTTCATCATAAGAATTACGCATCTTTCAGCTGTTCAAATGTATAAAGATATGCAGTGTGCATTATGTGAAATGCAGTCAAGTTTTTGTGTTGCATAATTCACCTGCATAAATGCATAATACACAAACAGCGTTTTATGTGAAGTGTGTTAATTAACTTATCATGATGTTCTCTAAATGTTCCTGTCACTGTAATGATGATTGCACTGTAATGTGAATACTATGCATCAGATAATCCCACTGTAAACAAGACATAAGAGCTAATGTAAGTATGCTTTAGTGTGTAAACAACCTAGATGTTCTTTTGTATTTAAACCTAGAATTAAACAGAAGTAAATGTGTTTATAAACTTACAAATATATAAACATTGTATGAGATAAAAAAAATACTAAAGACATTCTCAAAATGAATGTACCTTTTAATAATAATAATAAACTTGATTTATGGAGCACTTTTAAAGCTACATGGCACAAACTGCTTTACAAAAGGTAAAAAGAGTAAAAAAACCCCACAAAATACTACATAAAACAGAAGGTTTTATTAACAAATTAATAAAAGCTAAATATATCTGGATCTTGGAACAACCAACAATCCATAACTAGCCGATCTGAGACATCTAACCTTCATAACGTTTTAAATTGGTTGTGTACAGACTGTAAACAACCAACTACTGTTCATAACATAACTTCTTTTTATTGCCGTCAGCAAGAGAATGAAACTAAATTGGCGGTGGCCACGGAAATACTGCCAGCACTATTAATGCGCTGTAAAGACAGAAACTGGGAAAGGTGTCAGTCTGAAAGGAAATATATTACTAAAGAAAACAGCAAAATGCTAAAGTTCGAGTCACACCTGCAAACCACAAGAAATTGTGGTAAAATAAAATTCCAGTGAAAGAAATTATCATTCACTCATGAATCTGAATTAATAGCTTAAAGAGATGTTTTTTCTTTTTGTAATACAAGCCTTTGTCTGTCTTTCACAGACAAAGGGTTGACTTAATCACATTCTTATGATTTACTTATAGTAGAATAGGGAAAGTAAATTATAAAAGTTGATTTATAGTCATTTCTCTTAACATAGTTGTTGTAGCGGAAACAAAATGTGTCTCTGAAAGCATGGTACAAAACATATAACACGTTTAGCCAACATGTGGGCAATTCTAGATCGGAAATAGAGCGCATTTACCACACTGACAGTTTTAAAGATTAGCCTGATTATCTGACGATAATCATATATGTATAGAATAACATGCAATCTTATAAGAAAGCATTCTGTTAGCAGGTCATAAACATACTTTTATGCAAAACAACCTTTTAAACATTTCTCCTTAAATAGAACCTTCTGGGTTTATTTAAAATGGAGTCATGAACTCTAGGTTCTAGAACACATTTGAACCCTTTTTGCTAAGAGTGTGTGCATGCAGAAAAACCCTTTTAAATACAAGGTGAAATTTTGCATTGAATGCTATGAAACATCTGATACTGAAGCATACTTACGTTGTGAAAGCTATGTTGAAAAGCCATTCGAAATGAGTGGTAGGAATCATGTAATCCTATAATTAAGTTGTATAAGTCCCACTGTCCACTGAGAGAACTCCCTTCACAGAAACTCATTAGGGCAGGAAGGCAATTGCTCTGGCTCCACTATATGCACTCCTATTTCCACTAATGGAGATCCAAAGAAATGTCTCATCCCAAACTATCCGTGAACTCCGAGAGGATTGTAATGGGTGGGGTATTTTCTTTAGCCGCACACACACACACACACACACACACACACACACACACACACACACACACACACACACACACACACACACACACACACACACACACAGACAGAGAGTCAGTCTCCCGGTGTTCCTCCCCTCTTTTGTTTCTCCTGTTAAATTCTCCAGCCAAGGAAACTCACGTCCATTGATTCACAGCTCACTCGCTCTCTATGTATTTGCCATTCTTTATTTGTCTTGCACTATGTTTTATTCATATGTTCTCTCTGGACTACTTTTGCTGTGGCTGGATCCGTCTATAATCAATGGTAGGAGATCTTCAGTCTAAGATCTGAGATAAACCATGTTTTACTTTAGCTGCATGAACGTCTGACAGTGGCTTTCGGACTTTCAAGATGTTATCTAGGAAACCACATTACAAGCCTTTCTTTTAACCGTTGACTTATGAGCTGCGAAACTACCAACCTGTTTGCAGTAGAATAGATTTATCTTAAGAAATTGTAGTGTTAATCAATGCAACATGTATGATCATTAAAAAATGTATTTCTATATTGTCAGGTCAAGTGACACAAGATAACAGAACGGCTTCTGAAGGTAAGGGACCGATACTGAATCATTTCTCCGTGTGATATTTCTCCTAGACATAAACACGAGAGAGAAAATTGAGACCTTTGCTAAAATCTCCTCCTCCTCACTTGCCCCTCTCAAACGAATGCGTGTCAGTGTTTCAAACATCTGTAATCAAATGTGATATGAAATCAAACATTTCTTATCTTTGGTATGTTCATTTTATACCTCTGTACTCTTATTGCATGTTGTCTATTTTTTTTATTTAAATAATTTTAGGATGAGGCAAAAATTATAATTTAATAAAGTCTCATGAGCTATGAAAAAGGAAAAATATTTCTCTAGGTGTTTACATGATTATAATTTGGATGAAAGAAAATGGACATAATCCATGTAATCCAATGTAAATTGCACTCAACAATGTAGCTCTTGGTGCACTAAAAATAATCTAAAATCTAAAGTTATTTTAATGTCAATAGATTAAACTTAAAGCCACAATATGTCATTTTTCGGCATTTATTCAAAACAAGGCGTAGCTTGATGACACCTTGATTTCAAGCTTTTGAGCTTTTATTTTTATTTATTTTTATGTTTGAGCTTTTATTTTGCCGCAGACGCCTGCTTCATCTTCCTCCGCTCATGCGCATGTTGGGTAACAGTGCTGTTTTATCATATTAGATACATCTGAGTGTGTTGAAAGTTATTATAATGCTACTCTGTGCGTTCACTCGGCGCTGCTATGAGACGCTTGTTCACACTGCAGTAGATAGGTCGATATTAGGCATGGTAAAACATGGTACTCGCGGTAAATCAAGAAAACCAGATTTAAACAGTAAGACTAACTGTCACAATCATTCGTTTTCTGTCGATGAATGTATCCATACAGCTTCTCATCTGTCTAATAAAACACATACCCCCGGTTTCACAGACAAGGCTTAAGTTAGTCCCAAACTAAAATGCATGTTTGAGCTGTTTTAACTGAAAGAAACTTCCACTGATATATCTTAAAATATGTCAGTGGCATAGTTTTGTCTTAAGATGCACACCAGTAATGTTTTTTTTCTAGGGCACATTTATAAAAGTCCTTAATTGAACTAAGGCTCAGTCCTGGCTTAATCTAAGCCCTGTCTGTGAAACCGGGCCCTGATATTTTAAAGCGTCTTCTGTGTTTCCATGGTTTCTACAAAATAAAACCAGAAATCGAGGGTAATGCAGGTATGATATCATTGATAGGCGATGCACGGTTAAAATTATTTCTCTGGGTTTAAACATTCTTGAAACATTTGGGATAATGTAAGTACACAAGTCAAGAAAATATATAACACTGTTCTAGTGGTATTTGGATATTTTAATTAAAATTAAAAAATCTTACATATTGTGCCTTTAAGTTTTTGTCAAAAAAAAAATTCTTCTCAAAGATGGATTTGTAATTGAATACAGTAGAAAAACTAGTAAAATGGACACTAAAATGCTGTTTATATATTTAACGGTTCTTCCTTTTTCTTTTGTAAACACTCTTATCCATTATTCACCATCATTATTATATGATTATTTGAACTCTTTTTCTATGTAAAGCACTTTGAATTACCATTGTGTATGAAATGTGCTGTATAAATAAACTTCTTGCCTTGCCTATATCGAAAACATCAATAAAAGAAATTATCAAATGTCTTTTTAGTCATTCCTTAATGTTCTTTTTCTCCAGATGAGAGTCTCAGAGTCAAAACTGAAAATGCACAGAAAAATTTAATAATTCTTTAAGCAAGGGTACGTAATGTCTGCATTATTTACACCTGCATCATCTCATCGCAGGCACATTCATAATCACGTTTTTCGCTCTTTCAGAAACACGCAACGGCACGCATGAGGACAACGGTAAGAGAGTTTTGTGACACTTTAGGGAGTATGTGAGTTATTAGACTTCACAGATTGCTTGTGTGGCTATTAAATTAATCTCCTGTGGCTCAGAGGATTTTCAGAATCAAGAATCGAGCTACCACTACAGTCACTGCTATGAGGAGGAGTTGAAGTATTTGGGCCAGAATTGCTATGAAAATTTCCATAAAAACATGATTGCACTTGGAGAGGAGAACTGGTGTAATATGGAGATGGTGATAAAGTAAGCCGGAGCTTATTCACTTGTGACTTTACTGAAAATGAGAAACCATACACTGTATTTCTATATGAATTGACAATTCAAAACCAAACGAGCTGCAGCTCTGAAACATCGCTTCAATGATGCTTTGTTGATTTACTAAGCAAAGATTTTATCTGTTTACCATCATGCTTTTGTAAAATGTTGTTGCCGTTTATAGGAATATAGATTTTCCTGTTACTTTTGTTTTTCCTTAATCCTCTCTACCAATCAGATATCTGCTGACCTGTCTAGCCAATAATTTTCAATGTTTCATTTTTATGTTATGTATACATTTTCATATGCATTTTTGATGTTGCTTTGAAAACCATCACATTATTCGTCTTCGCTGAATTGCTTTTGATTGCTGTGCAACACACTCTAAAAGTAACCGTTTCTATACAGCTTCTGCACAAGCACTACTGAGAAATGTGAAACGCTTAGCTACGTGACATATACACAAAGAAAGGAAATGGTCAGAGAAACAATTGAAGGATGTGAGTGGAAGAGCTGGGGTAATCTTGAAACTGATAGCTGTCTACTTATGGGACTGAGAGACAATGAGAGGCATTTCCGTTTTCTGCGTAAACATAGATAAGAGTGTGTTGTGTCACTTAGGGACAAGTGCACTTAAACGGTAGCGTTACCTTTAGAGTGTGTAATTCAGTGCAAAATTATAATGTACACTACTGTTTCAAAGTTTGGGGTCTTTTATGCTCATCAAAACTGCATTTATTTAATAAAAATACATTGAAAGCAGTAATATTGTGAGATTTTAATTTAAAATGTAATTTATTACAGTGATGTAAAGGTTTTATCATCATTCCTCCAGTCTTCAGTGTCACATGATCCTTCAGAAATCATTCTGATATGAGGATTTGCTCAAGATTTCAGTTTCATGTTGAAAACAGTCGTGCTGCTTCCTATTTTTGTGGGAACTGTGATAAAAAAAAAAATCAGGATTCTTTGATAAAAACAGAAAGTTCAAAAGAACGGCTTTTATTTGCATTAGATGTCACTTTTGATCAATTTAATGCATCATTCATGCATTATTTTTTTTTTTTTTGTACATTAAACCTGTTTTCTCTGCCACACAACTCACTTTGTATCTCTTTCTCCTACTTCCAGAAGCTACAACAATTTAACTTGGTGCTTGGAGACGATATCCACTTATACAAGTTGCTACTACCCTAATCATGTAGTGGAGCAGCTGTTCATCAAGGTACATAAGCAATACTTCAGCATTTGCAGCAATGAAGAGGATTTAGCTGACGCCCCGGCTGAAGTTGTGCTCGTGTCCACACTGCTGCCTATCCTCCTCATACCCTTCATAGTGTACATTGTGGTCTGGAAGAGTAGTTTAAGGGACTGACTTTTGCAATTATCCCCCAGCTTAAATGAGTTGATATTTCACTCAAAAATAAAGTGAATCACTTACTCACCCTTAAAGGGTTAGTTCACCCAAAAATGAAAATTAGACCATGAATCACTCCCCCTCAAGTCATCCTAGGTGTGTATGACTTTCTTCTTTCAGACGAATAAAATCAGAGTTATATTAAAAATGTCCTGGCTCTTCCAAGCTTTATAATGAATGGTTGTTTTTGAAGTCCATAAAAGTGCATCTATCCATCATATAACTGTTCCACATGGCTCCAGGGGGTTAATCATTTTTAAAGAGAAATGCCGGAGGATTTCAATATAAGAGAAGAGGGGCTTGAGTTTGTTGCCCAGCCCTACATCACGTCAAGGGTCAAGGGTTACTCTTTCACCGCAAGTCGACCTGAATGCGTCTACCTACACTTTGCTTGAGAAGGCCTTTATTAACTCCCCCCCCAGAGCCGTCTGGAGCAGTTACATGATGGATGGATGCACTTTTATGGAATTCAAAAACGACAACCATTCACTGCCACTATAAAGCTTGGAAGAGCCAGGACATTTTAAATATAACTGATTTTATTTGTCTGAAAGAAGAAAGTCATATACACCTATTATGACTTGAGGGTGAGTAAATTTTCATTTCTGGGTGAACTATCCTTTAAGTCATTCCAAACCTGTATGCATTTCATTCTTCCAAAGAAGATATTTTGAAGTTGTTGATTAAACCCTAACATTCTTCAAAATATCTTCTTTTGTGTTTTGCAGAAGAAAAAAATCATACAAGATTGGAACAACATGGGGGTGAGTAAATTATGAGTTTACTAGTTTTTGGGTGAACTATCCCCTTGAAATCAACTCTCGAGTGTATAAAGTTCATGTGCTTCACAATGATGTAATTATTGTAAATAATTACAATAATAACCACACAGTGATTTTTCTACACACTTTTTTGAACTATTAATTCTGAAATACAGAATGTCTTACATGTCCTGCTAGACTTTATTCAGGTGTTGTATATCAGTTTAAAGCTATTTATGAAGTTTGAATATGTACAGCAACTTGGTCACAACTGTAAACCTAAAAAGCATTAAACAAAATACTGAGTAACACTTTCCATTTTATGAAGCCTGTATTAAATGCATTATAAGGGTATTCTTAATATACTACAATGCATGAATAATCACAACATTTTTACAATATATATATATATATATATATATATAT
This sequence comes from Paracanthobrama guichenoti, assembly GCA_018749465.1. Lineage (NCBI taxonomy): Eukaryota > Metazoa > Chordata > Actinopteri > Cypriniformes > Gobionidae > Paracanthobrama > Paracanthobrama guichenoti. The sequence continues at coordinate 17,627,581 of CM031966.1, read as the reverse complement.
ATATATATATATATATATATATATATACTGTAGGTATGTGTATATATATAAATTGTAAATATATATAAAAGCATAATATAAATATATCTTATTATATAACCACAAATAGTATTGTAAAAGTCTCATTTATTAATAATAAGATAATTTTACCTTCAGTGTAATGTCTCATAACTTCATACTATCTATGGCTGTTTAAAAGAGATCTAACCTTTTTTATTTTTTTACAAAAAGCAAACTAGCAGCAATTTAATTCAAATCTAATTATCATGACCACATTATAAAGCCTTTTGGATGTTTACAAGAAGACTATATTTGTCACTTTAAGCAACAACAAAAACATGTATGAAATGTAGTAAGATACTGTGCATATCTTAAGCAATGCCAAGATTAATTTATTACAAATATAGGAATTATAATATAATATATTATTATAATATTACATGGTGTTCATTGTGTGTAATGCGTCATACAATGTTATAGACAATAAACTCATTTCAATGCTTCACTCAAATTTTGATTTCTTTCTCCTGCACAGACACAAACACAAATAGCGTATTGTAAGAATCACAGCTCCCCCTGTTGTCAGCACCACTGCTAGCAAAAATGCCATTACATCTAAAGAGTGATATGTGTACCATGGCATCTTATAAGACTCCGTCCGTAAATGTGCTGCGCCCTTGTGCCGCATTACATACTCTATCCAATAGAGGGCACTATCCTGAGGTTGTGTTGGCTGGTCTTTATGTAGCCTAGACAGTAGCTGCATGTTTTCCCTGTATGACGGCTGATGTAAAACTTCCTGCACTGCTGCCAAAAAGCTCTGACTGTCCAGTTTGGTAGCGTCAAGTACTTTAGCGGCCCCTCGTACCTGGAGACGCAACATATTCTCAAATTGGTCAAAAAGCAAGGGAATCCCAACCACTGGAACACCGTGGTAGATAGACTCATAAATGCCATTTGTTCCACCGTGAGCAACAAATGCACGTGTTTTAGGGTGACCAAGCAAGTCGTTCTGAGGAAACCACTTAACCAGAAGAGTGTTGTTGCCCAGATTATGAGGGCGTTCTCCTAAGTGCCTCCATATGACTCGCTGGGGAAGCTGAGCGAATCCGGTAGCAATTTTAGACGTGATTTCACTAGGAAGAGCTTTCACGAGTGTACCTAGTGACATTACAACCACCCCGTGTTCTCCTGAACCTTTCACAAACTCCTCCAGATCTGGAGGTAATGGCTTGGAGGGTTTGCACTGGAAGCCTCCGATGTAGATGATGTTGGGCATGGTTGGACGCGGGAACTCGAAGATGAAATCCGACCTCATGAGCCAAATATCCGCACCTTGCAGCAAGTGGTAGAAATCAGTTTCGGGTCCAAAGTAGCGTGCGACTAGTTTGTCATACTCTGGTCTAACAATGAACTGGTCTATGCACATGTTCAGCATATAATGGAAGATATTCTTGACCCTTTGCCTAAATGACATGCGGTCCGACACGTGGCTCCCTGCTGCAGGGACATATGAAGCCGGAGAAGGTGCGACAACAAAGTGCCCTTCTCCACTTGTGATCCATCTTACATTGTACACCATGGGTAATCCGAGTTTATGAGCCACCAGCACACCCGCAGGCAAACCCGGGTCGATAAGGACCACGTCGTAACGTCCCTCGTACAGCTGTTTCATCAGCACCGGGTTTTCGAATATCTCCACAACCAGCCGACTTGCCTGCCAATGCATATCGTAGAGGTTCGTCAGCATCTGCCAATAGAACTGCATGGATGCAAGCAGGGATCCTCCACGTTCTTGTATCTTGAGCATTTCACTCAGGAACGAGATGAAGAAATCTGGCTTTTCAATGTTAATGGCTTCTGGTAGGGTCACCGTTATGGCCGTGTAGTGCCGTGAATCCTCCTTGACGTACCAGCTGCTGGCGGTTCGCACCACAGTGACCTCGTGTCCACTGGAGTGAAGCACTTCAATCAGTATGTTCATGTTGACCCAGTGGCTGCCGTCCACAGGAAAAACAAGCACCTTTCCGGCCAGAGCGGAGGGAAGACTGGTGGCGAAGATTACAGATAGAGCCAGAAGACAGTGTGAAGCTTTGAGGACATACATTGCTCCCTAGTGCACATAAAAACACAAATGTTTACAAGACTGACTTAATATGACATGATGACACTGTATATTCTTCAACATAAAGCTTTTTCTGTTTCTTCACAATCCAACACATTCTTTAACAATTTATAAAAAGGTTCAATTTGTTAATAGTTAACCTAAAAATTTTAATTCTGTCATTACTTACGCACCCTTATGTCGTTCCAAACCGGGAAGCTCAAGCATGTTCGCTTGACGTGTGAGAACCAATGAGGTTAATTCTCATGTCAGTGAGGTTCATTTCTCGTGTTACGCAGCACGTCTGAGCTTCAGCGAGAACCAGTGAGGTTCATTCTCGTGTTACGCAGCACGTCTGAGCTTCAGCGAGAACCAATGAGGTTCATTCTCGTGTTACGCAACACTTTTAACTATTAACAAATATTCCGCAAGAGCCAATGAGGTTCATTCTCGTGTTACGTAGCACGTTTGAGCTTCAGCGAGAACCAGTGAGGTTCATTGTCGTGTTACGCAGCACGTTTGAGCTTCAGCGAGAACCAGTGAGGTTCATTCTCGTGTTACGCAGCACGTCTGAGCTTCAGCGAAAACCAGTGAGGTTCATTCTCGTGTTACGCAGCGCGTCTGAGCTTCAGCGAGAACCAGTGAGGTTCATTCTCGTGTTACGCAGCACTTTTGAGCTTCAGCGAGAACCAGTGAGGTTCATTCATGTGTTACGCAGCACGTTTGAGCTTCCTCAAGAGCCAATGAGGTTCATTCTCGTGTTACGCAGCACATTTGAGCTTCCTCAAGAGCCAATGAGGTTCATTCTCGTGTTACGCAGCACATTTGAGCTTCAGCGAGAACCAGTGAGGTTCATTGTCATGTTACGCAGCACGTTTGAGCTTCAGCGAGAACCAATGAGGTTCATTCTCTTGTTACGCAGCACTTTTGAGCTTCAGCGAGAACCAGTGAGGTTCATTCTCGTGTTACGCAGCACGTCTCAGCTTCAGCGAAAACCAGTGAGGTTCATTCTCGTGTAACGCAGCACGTCTGAGCTTCAGCGAGAACCAGTGAGGTTCATTCTCGTGTTACGCAGCACTTTTGAGCTTCAGCGAGAACCAGTGAGGTTCATTCTCGTGTTACGCAGCACTTTTGAGCTTCAGCGAGAACCAGTGAGGTTCATTCTCATGTTACGCATCACATTTGAGCTTCAGCGAGAACCAGTGAGGTTCATTCTCATGTTACGCAGCACCTTTGAGCTTCAGCGAGAACCAGTGAGGTTCATTCTCGTGTTACGCATCACATTTGAGCTTCCGCGAGAACCAGTGAGGTTCATTCTCATGTTACGCAGCACCTTTGAGCTTCAGCGAGAACCAGTGAGGTTCATTCTCGTGTTACGCAGCACTTTTGAGCTTCAGCGAGAACCAGTGAGGTTCATTCTCGTGTTACGCAGCACGTCTGAGCTTCAGCGAAAACCAGTGAGGTTCATTCTTCTAGCACACTCAATCCTTGGATAATAAGATGGACGATCTTAGAGCCAGGATAAATTTTCAACGGGACATGAGAGACTGTAATATCTATTGTTTGTCTGAAACATGGCTCACGCCCGCGGTCCCGGACACAGCTGTGACGCCGTCGGAGAACTTCTCTGTTTTTCGGATGGACAGAACAGCCGAGGCCGGTAAATCCAAAGGCGGTGGAGTGTGTTTCATGATCAACAAGAAATGGTGCGATCCCAGGAACATCACCATTCTCTCGCGGTCCTGCTCACCTCATCTGGAACATTTAACAATCATCTGCCGCCCATTCTATCTGCCGAGGGAGTTTTCTGCGGTTGTCGCGACCGCCGTTTACATCCCACCGCAGGCAGACACAGCGCTGGCTTTATCTGGCCTTCATGATGTTGCCAGCGGCGTCATAAACCAACATCCCGCCGCGGCATTCATTGTCGCGGGCGATTTTAACAAAGCAAACCTAAAGAAAGTCCTGCCAAACTTTCACCAGCACGTCTCCTGCCCCACACGAGGAGCAAACACACTGGATCACTGCTACTCTCCGTTTAAGAACGCCTATAAAGCGCGGTCACTTCCAGCGTTTGGCAAATCGGATCATGCCGCCATTTTCCTCACTCCCGAATACAAACAAAAGCTCCTCCAGGAACCCCCGGTGAGGCGGGAAGTTAAGCGTTAGTCACCCCACTCAGAGACCGCGCTACAGGCAGCTCTGGGCGATGTGGATTGGGACATGTTCGGCGAGTTCAGCTGACGTAAGCGAGTTCACAGACGTGGCGCTTTGCTTCATCAACACGCTTACAGAGCAAGCCACGCAAACAATAACAATAACGTCCTTCTCAAATCAGAAACCGTGGGTGGACAATTCAATCCGCGCGGCAGTGAACGCACGCACTGCTGCTTACAACGCCGGTCTCCATTCAGGAATATGAATGAATACAGATCGTCCTGCTATGCTCTCAGACGAGCAGTTAAAGCCGCAAAACTCCGTTATAAAGACCGAGTGGAGTCTCATTTCCAACTCAACGACTGCGCGGCGCATGTGGCAAGGTCTGAGGTCCATCTGCTCCTTTGGATCTAAATCCTCTGCAGAGGCAAGCGTTGATCCGTTGCTCGTGAACGCAGGTTAAACTCTTTCTATGCTCGCTTTGACTGTAACGCGGCAACGCGACTCCGCCAAGTGGCGCGTTAGAGAAATTACTCAGAGCAGCAACAATCCACGTGATCTCTGTCTCGGAGGATGAAGTTCGGAGAGCACTCAAGCGTGTGGACGTCAGGAAAGCTGCTGGGCGGATGGTATTTCAGGTCGTGTTCTGCGGTCCTGTGCTGATCAGCTCACCGGGTTGTTTACATCTATCTTTAATGAGTCCTCGCTACATCTGTGGTCCCCACCTCCTTCAAAAAAATCCACCATCATCCCTGTCCCTAAGAACAGTAAACCCTCTTGCCTAAATGACTATCGTCCAGTGGCTCTCACGTCTATAGTCATGAAGGTCTTTGAGAGACTCATTAAAAACACCATTTGCGCCTTCATTCCTGACACTTTGGACCCTCTTCAGTTTGCCTATCGTCCCAATAGATCGACTGAAGATGCCATCTCTCATGTCCTCCACTCCTCCCTCACTCACATCGACAGCAAAAGTGGGAACTACGTAAGACTGCTATTTATTGACTATAGCTCAGCCTTTAACACCATAGTTCCCACCAAGCTAACCTCCAAACTCCTGGATCTCGGCCTGAATCCTTCTCTCTGCCACTGGATTGAGGACTTCCTCACTGGCAGGCCTCAGGTGGTGAGAATAGGCCAGTCCACCTCCACCTCCATCACCCTGAGTGTGGGAGCTCCACAGGGCTGTGTCCTGAGCCCCCTGCTCTACTCTCTCTACACGCATGACTGTTTGTCCACACACAGCTCCACCTCTATCATCAAATTTGCTGATGATACTGTTGTCCTGGGCCTCATTTCCAACAACAATGAGACGGCATACTTGGACGAGGTGGAGCATCTAACATCATGGTGCCAGGACAACTGTCTCTCTCTGAATGTTGGCAAGACCAAAGAAATGATTGTGGACTTCAGGAAGAGACAGCAACGGACATACTCCCCCCTCATGATCAGCGGGTCACCAGTAGAGAGTGAGCAGCTTCAAGTACCTGGGAGTAAACATCTCCGAGGACCTGACCTGGACTGCTCACATTCAGACACAGGTGAAAAAAGCCAGGCAAAGACTGTACCACCTGCGCCAGCTGAGGAAATTCAGGGTTTCACCAGCTATCCTGAAAACTTTCTATTTAGGGGCGATAGAAAGTGTTTTAACTCAGTGCATCACAGCGTGGTATGGGAACAGCACCAGTCATGACCGCAAAGCCCTGCAAAGAGTAGTGCGCTTATCCGAGCGTATCTCAGGGTCAGCTCTCCCGTCTCTGCAGGACGTCTACACCAAACGCTGCAAAGGTAGAGCTACCAAGATCATCAAGGACTCTAATCACCCTGCAAACCCTCATTTCACGCTGCTACCATCTGGTAAGCGCTTCAAGCCTGATGGCCAAAACTGAGAGACTCAGGAGGAGCTTCTTCCCCAGGCCATCAGACTCCTGAACTCAATCACTTAACATCACGTGACTTCACTTCAGGATAAACATCGATACACTGACATTGCACTGCACTTTCTGTTCTCGTTGTTACTGTGTAACAACCTGTCATAAACCTGTTTGCACATTATACTCTTTATACATTTGTTAACCACATATTTATAAGTCTACAGTTTACTCACTGCAAAGTCTACTTCAATTATTTTATTCCACTTTATCCTTATTTGTTACCTTTTTTCTCTTGACTTGATTATTTATAATTCTACAGATATAGACATATATATATATATATATAGAGAGTTTTTTTTTTTTTTTTATATCCTATTTCTATTATAATTTCTTCCTTGTGTTTTTAACTGTGAATTTGCACTGTCCATGGAGCGGACCTGTTTACATTTCACTGCCGGTTGTATATTCTGTATATAACTGTGTATGTGACAAATAAAACTCTTGAATCTTGAATCATTCTCGTGTAACGCAGCACGTCTGAGCTTCAGCGAGAACCAGTGAGGTTCATTCTCGTGTTACGCAGCACTTTTGAGCTTCAGCAAGAACCAGTGAGGTTCATTCTCGTGTTACGCATCACGTTTGAGCTTCCTCGAGAACCAGTGAGGTTCATTCTCGTGTTACGCAGCACGTTTGAGCTTCCGCGAGAACCAGTGAGGTTCATTCTCATGTTACGCAGCACCTTTGAGCTTCAGCGAGAACCAGTGAGGTTCATTCTCGTGTTACGCAGCACTTTTGAGCTTCAGCGAGAACCAGTGAGGTTCATTCTCATGTTACGCATCACGCTTGAGCTTCAGCGAGAACCAGTGAGGTTCATTCTCGTGTTACGCAGCACGTCTGAGCTTCAGCGAGAACCAGTGAGGTTCATTCTCGTGTTACGCAGCACTTTTGAGCTTCAGCGAGAACCAGTGAGGTTCATTCTCGTGTTACGCATCATGTTTGAGCTTCCTCAAGAACCAGTGAGGTTCATTCTCGTGTTACGCAGCACAATTGACTTTCAGCAAAAACCAGTGAGGTTCAGTCATGTGTTACGCAGCACGTTTGAGCTTCCTCAAGAACCAGTGAGGTTCATTCTCGTGTTATGCAGCACGTTTGAGCTTCCTCAAGAACCAGTGAGGTTCATTCTCGTGTTACGCAGCACTTTTGAGCTTCAGCGAAAACCAGTGAGGTTCATTCTCGTGTTACGCAGCACATCTGAGCTTCAGCGAGAACCAGTGAGGTTCATTCTCGTGTTACGCAGCACTTTTGAGCTTCAGCGAGAACCAGTGAGGTTCATTCATGTGTTACGCAGCACGTTTGAGCTTCCTCAAGAGCCAATGAGGTTCATTCTCGTGTTACGCAGCACATTTGAGCTTCAGCGAGAACCAGTGAGGTTCATTGTCGTGTTACGCAGCACGTTTGAGCTTCAGCGAGAACCAATGAGGTTCATTCTCGTGTTACGCAGCACTTTTGAGCTTCAGCGAGAACCAGTGAGGTTCATTCTCGTGTTACGCAGCACGTCTGAGCTTCAGCGAAAACCAGTGAGGTTCATTCTCGTGTAACGCAGCACGTCTGAGCTTCAGCGAGAACCAGTGAGGTTCATTCTCGTGTTACGCAGCACTTTTTTGCTTCAGCAAGAACCAGTGAGGTTCATTCTCGTGTTACGCATCACGTTTGAGCTTCCTCGAGAACCAGTGAGGTTCATTCTGTGTTACGCAGCACGTTTGAGCTTCGCGAGAACCAGTGAGGTTCATTCTCATGTTACGCAGCACCTTTGAGCTTCAGCGAGAACCAGTGAGGTTCATTCTCGTGTTACGCAGCACTTTTGAGCTTCAGCGAGAACCAGTGAGGTTCATTCTCATGTTACGCATCACGTTTGAGCTTCAGCGAGAACCAGTGAGGTTCATTCTCGTGTTACGCAGCACGTCTGAGCTTCAGCGAGAACCAGTGAGGTTCATTCTCGTGTTACGCAGCACTTTTGAGCTTCAGCGAGAACCAGTGAGGTTCATTCTCGTGTTACGCATCATGTTTGAGCTTCCTCAAGAACCAATGAGGTTCATTCTCGTGTTACGCAGCACAATTGACTTTCAGCAAAAACCAGTGAGGTTCAGTCATGTGTTACGCAGCACGTTTGAGCTTCCTCAAGAACCAGTGAGGTTCATTCTCGTGTTATGCAGCACGTTTGAGCTTCCTCAAGAACCAGTGAGGTTCATTCTCGTGTTACGCAGCACTTTTGAGCTTCAGCGAGAACCAGTGAGGTTAATTCTCGTGTTACGCAGCACATCTGAGCTTCAGCGAGAACCAATGAGGTTAATTCTCGTGTTACGCAGCACTTTTGAGCTTCAGCGAGAACCAGTGAGGTTCATTCTCGTGTTACGCAGCACGTCTGAGCTTCAGCGAAAACCAGTGAGGTTCATTCTCGTGTAACGCAGCACGTCTGAGCTTCAGCGAGAACCAGTGAGGTTCATTCTCGTGTTACGCAGCACTTTTGAGCTTCAGCAAGAACCAGTGAGGTTCATTCTCGTGTTACGCAGCACTTTTGAGCTTCAGCGAGAACCAGTGAGGTTCATTCTCGTGTTACGCATCACGTTTGAGCTTCAGCGAGAACCAGTGAGGTTCATTCTCGTGTTACGCAGCACTTTTGAGCTTCAGCGAGAACCAGTGAGGTTCATTCTCGTGTTACGCATCACGTTTGAGCTTCAGCGAGAACCAGTGAGGTTCATTCTCGTGTTACACAGCACTTTTGAGCTTCAGCGAGAACCAGTGAGGTTCATTCTCGTGTTACGCAGCACGTCTGAGCTTCAGCGAGAACCAGTGAGGTTCATTTCTCGTGTTCGCGCAGCACGCCTGAGCTTCAGCGAGAACCAGTGAGGTTCATTCTCGTGTTACGCAGCACGTCTGAGCTTCAGCGAGAACCAATGAGGTTCATTCTCGTGTTACGCAGCACTTTTAACTATTAACAAATATTCCGCAAGAGCCAATGAGGTTCATTCTCGTGTTACGCAGCACGTTTGAGCTTCAGCGAGAACCAGTGAGGTTCATTGTCGTGTTACGCAGCACATTTGAGCTTCAGCGAGAACCAGTGAGGTTCATTCTCGTGTTACGCAGCACGTCTGAGCTTCAGCGAAAACCAGTGAGGTTCATTCTCGTGTTACGCAGCACGTCTGAGCTTCAGCGAGAACCAGTGAGGTTCATTCTCGTGTTACGCAGCACTTTTGAGCTTCAGCGAGAACCAGTGAGGTTCATTCATGTGTTACGCAGCACGTTTGAGCTTCCTCAAGAGCCAATGAGGTTCATTCTCGTGTTACGCAGCACATTTGAGCTTCAGCGAGAACCAGTGAGGTTCATTGTCGTGTTACGCAGCAAGTTTGAGCTTCAGCGAGAACCAATGAGGTTCATTCTCTTGTTACGCAGCACTTTTGAGCTTCAGCGAGAACCAGTGAGGTTCATTCTCGTGTTCACCAGCACGCCTCAGCTTCAGCGAAAACCAGTGAGGTTCATTCTCGTGTAACGCAGCACGTCTGAGCTTCAGCGAGAACCAGTGAGGTTCATTCTCGTGTTACGCAGCACTTTTGAGCTTCAGCGAGAACCAGTGAGGTTCATTCTCGTGTTACGCAGCACTTTTGAGCTTCAGCGAGAACCAGTGAGGTTCATTCTCGTGTTACGCATCACATTTGAGCTTCCGCGAGAACCAGTGAGGTTCATTCTCATGTTACGCAGCACCTTTGAGCTTCAGCGAGAACCAGTGAGGTTCATTCTCGTGTTACGCAGCACTTTTGAGCTTCAGCGAGAACCAGTGAGGTTCATTCTCGTGTTACGCAGCACGTCTGAGCTTCAGCGAAAACCAGTGAGGTTCATTCTCGTGTTACGCAGCACATCTGAGCTTCAGCGAGAACCAGTGAGGTTCATTCTCGTGTTACGCAGCACTTTTGAGCTTCAGCGAGAACCAGTGAGGTTCATTCATGTGTTACGCAGCACGTTTGAGCTTCCTCAAGAGCCAATGAGGTTCATTCTCGTGTTACGCAGCACATTTGAGCTTCAGCGAGAACCAGTGAGGTTCATTCTCGTGTTACGCAGCACGTCTCAGCTTCAGCGAAAACCAGTGAGGTTCATTCTCGTAACGCGAGCACGTCTGAGCTTCAGCGAGAACCAGTGAGGTTCATTCTCGTGTTACGCAGCACTTTTGAGCTTCAGCGAGAACCAGTGAGGTTCATTCTCGTGTTCACGCAGCACTTTTGAGCTTCAGCGAGAACCAGTGAGGTTCATTCTCGTGTTACGCATCACATTTGAGCTTCCGCGAGAACCAGTGAGGTTCATTCTCATGTTACGCAGCACCTTTGAGCTTCAGCGAGAACCAGTGAGGTTCATTCTCGTGTTACGCAGCACTTTTGAGCTTCAGCGAGAACCAGTGAGGTTCATTCTCGTGTTACGCAGCACGTCTGAGCTTCAGCGAAAACCAGTGAGGTTCATTCTCGTGTTACGCAGCACATCTGAGCTTCAGCGAGAACCAGTGAGGTTCATTCTCGTGTTACGCAGCACTTTTGAGCTTCAGCGAGAACCAGTGAGGTTCATTCATGTGTTACGCAGCACGTTTGAGCTTCCTCAAGAGCCAATGAGGTTCATTCTCGTGTTACGCAGCACATTTTGAGCTTCAGCGAGAACCAGTGAGGTTCATTGTCGTGGTTACGCAGCACGCGTTTGAGCTTCAGCGAGAACCAATGAGGTTCATTCTCGTGTTACGCAGCACTTTTGAGCTTCAGCGAGAACCAGTGAGGTTCATTCTCGTGTTATGCAGCACGTCTGAGCTTCAGCGAAAACCAGTGAGGTTCATTCTCGTGTAACGCAGCACGTCTGAGCTTCAGCGAGAACCAGTGAGGTTCATTCTCGTGTTACGCAGCACTTTTGAGCTTCAGCAAGAACCAGTGAGGTTCATTCTCGTGTTACGCAGCACTTTTGAGCTTCAGCGAGAACCAGTGAGGTTCATTCTCGTGTTACGCATCACGTTTGAGCTTCCTCGAGAACCAGTGAGGTTCATTCTCGTGTTCACGCAGCACGTTTGAGCTTCGCGAGAACCAGTGAGGTTCATTCTCATGTTACGCAGCACCTTTGAGCTTCAGCGAGAACCAGTGAGGTTCATTCTCGTGTTACGCAGCACTTTTGAGCTTCAGCGAGAACCAGTGAGGTTCATTCTCATGTTACGCATCACGTTTGAGCTTCAGCGAAACCAGTGAGGTTCATTCTCGTGTTACGCGGCACGTCCTGAGCTTCAGCGAGAACCAGTGAGGTTCATTCTCGTGTTACGCAGCACTTTTGAGCTTCAGCGAGAACCAGTGAGGTTCATTCTCGTGTTACGCATCATGTTTGAGCTTCCTCAAGAACCAATGAGGTTCATTCTCGTGTTACGCAGCACAATTGACTTTCAGCAAAAACCAGTGAGGTTCAGTCATGTGTTACGCCTTGCGTTTGAGCTTCCTCAAGAACCAGTGAGGTTCATTCTGCGTGTTACGCAGCACGCGTTTGAGCTTCAGCGAGAACCAATGAGTTCATTCTCGTGTTACGCAGCACGTTTGAGCTTCAGCGAGAACCAATGAGGTTCATTCTCGTGTTACGCAGCACGTTTGAGCTTCAGCGAGAACCAATGAGGTTCATTCTCGTGTTACGCATCACGTTTGAGCTTCCTCGAGAACCAGTGAGGTTCATTCTCGTGTTACGCATCACGTTTGAGCTTCCTCGAGAACCAGTGAGGTTCATTCTCGTGTTACGCATCACGTTTGAGCTTCCTCGAGAACCAGTGAGGTTCATTCTCGTGTTACGCATCACGTTTGAGCTTCCTCGAGAACCAGTGAGGTTCATTCTCGTGTTACGCAGCACGTTTGAGCTTCAGCGAGAACCAGTGAGGTTCATTCTCGTGTTACGCAGCACTTTTGAGCTTCAGCGAGAACCAGTGAGGTTCATTCTCGTGTTACGCAGCACATCTGAGCTTCAGCGAGAACCAATGAGGTTAATTCTCGTGTTACGCAGCACTTTTGAGCTTCAGCGAGAACCAGTGAGGTTCATTCTCGTGTTACGCAGCACGTCTGAGCTTCAGCGAAAACCAGTGAGGTTCATTCTCGTGTAACGCAGCACGTCCTGAGCTTCCAGCGAGAACCAGTGAGGTTCATTCTCGTGTTACGCAGCACTTTTGAGCTTCAGCGAGAACCAGTGAGGTTCATTCTCGTGTTACGCATCACGTTTGAGCTTCAGCGAGAACCAGTGAGGTTCATTCTCGTGTTACGCAGCACTTTTGAGCTTCAGCGAGAACCAGTGAGGTTCATTCTCGTGTTACGCATCATGTTTGAGCTTCCTCAAGAACCAATGAGGTTCATTCTCGTGTTACGCAGCACAATTGACTTTCAGCAAAAACCAGTGAGGTTCAGTCATGTGTTACGCAGCACGTTTGAGCTTCCTCAAGAACCAGTGAGGTTCATTCTCGTGTTATGCAGCACGTTTGAGCTTCCTCAAGAACCAGTGAGGTTCATTCTCGTGTTACGCAGCACGTCTGAGCTTCAGCGAAAACCAGTGAGGTTCATTCTCGTGTAACGCAGCACGTCTGAGCTTCAGCGAGAACCAGTGAGGTTCATTCTCGTGTTACGCATCACGTTTGAGCTTCAGCGAGAACCAGTGAGGTTCATTCTCGTGTTATGCAGCACTTTTGAGCTTCAGCGAGAACCAGTGAGGTTCATTCTCGTGTTACGCATCACGTTTGAGCTTCAGCGAGAACCAGTGAGGTTCATTCTCGTGTTACACAGCACTTTTGAGCTTCAGCGAGAACCAGTGAGGTTCATTCTCGTGTTACGCAGCACGTCTGAGCTTCAGCGAGAACCAGTGAGGTTCATTTCTCGTGTTACGCAGCACGTCTGAGCTTCAGCGAGAACCAGTGAGGTTCATTCTCGTGTTACGCAGCACGTCTGAGCTTCAGCGAGAACCAATGAGGTTCATTCTCGTGTTACGCAGCACTTTTAACTATTAACAAATATTCCGCAAGAGCCAATGAGGTTCATTCTCGTGTTACGCAGCACGTTTGAGCTTCAGCGAGAACCAGTGAGGTTCATTGTCGTGTTACGCAGAGCACATTTGAGCTTCCAGCGCGAGAACCAGTGAGGTTCATTCTCGTGTTACGCAGCACGTCTGAGCTTCAGCGAAAACCAGTGAGGTTCATTCTCGTGTTACGCAGCACGTCTGAGCTTCAGCGAGAACCAGTGAGGTTCATTCTCGTGTTCGCAGCACACTTTTGAGCTTCAGCGAGAACCAGTGAGGTTCATTCATGTGTTACGCAGCACGTTTGAGCTTCCTCAAGAGCCAATGAGGTTCATTCTCGTGTTACGCAGCACATTTGAGCTTCAGCGAGAACCAGTGAGGTTCATTGTCGTGTTACGCAGCACGTTTGAGCTTCAGCGAGAACCAATGAGGTTCATTCTCTTGTTACGCAGCACTTTTGAGCTTCAGCGAGAACCAGTGAGGTTCATTCTCGTGTTACGCAGCACGTCTCAGCTTCAGCGAAAACCAGTGAGGTTCATTCTCGTGTAACGCAGCACGTCTGAGCTTCAGCGAGAACCAGTGAGGTTCATTCTCGTGTTACGCAGCACTTTTGAGCTTCAGCGAGAACCAGTGAGGTTCATTCTCGTTTCGCGCAGCACTTTTGAGCTTCAGCGAGAACCAGTGAGGTTCATTCTCGTGTTACGCATCACATTTGAGCTTCCGCGAGAACCAGTGAGGTTCATTCTCATGTTACGCAGCACCTTGAGCTTCAGCGAGAACCAGTGAGGTTCATTCTCGTGTTACGCAGCACTTTTGAGCTTCAGCGAGAACCAGTGAGGTTCATTCTCGTGTTACGCAGCACGTCTGAGCTTCAGCGAAAACCAGTGAGGTTCATTCTCGTGTTTACGCAGCACATCTGAGCTTCAGCGAGAACCAGTGAGTTCATTCTCGTGTTACGCAGCACTTTTGAGCTTCAGCGAGAACCAGTGAGGTTCATTCATGTGTTCACGCAGCACGTTTGAGCTTCCTCAAGAGCCAATGAGGTTCATTCTCGTGTTACGCAGCACATTTGAGCTTCAGCGAGAACCAGTGAGGTTCATTGTCGTGTTACGCAGCACGTTTGAGCTTCCTCAAGAGCCAATGAGGTTCATTCTCGTGTTACGCAGCACATTTGAGCTTCAGCGAGAACCAGTGAGGTTCATTGTGCGTGTTACGCGCACGTTTGAGCTTCAGCGAGAACCAATGAGGTTCATTCTCTCGTGTTACGCAGCACGTTTGAGCTTCAGCGAGAACCAGTGAGGTTCATTCTGTGTTCGCCTTGCGTCTGAGCTTCAGCGAAAACCAGTGAGGTTCATTCTCGTGTTCGCGCAGCACGTCTGAGCTTCAGCGAGAACCAGTGAGGTTCATTCTCGTGTTACGCCAGCACTTTTTTGAGCTTCAGCAAGAACCAGTGAGGTTCATTCTCGTGTTGCGCAGCACTTTTGAGCTTCAGCGAGAACCAGTGAGGTTCATTCTGCGTGTTACGCATCACGTTTGAGCTTCCTCGAGAACCAGTGAGGTTCATTCTCGTGTTACGCAGCACGTTTGAGCTTCCTCGAGAACCAGTGAGGTTCATTCTCGTATTCGCAGCACCTTTGAGCTTCAGCGAGAACCAGTGAGGTTCATTCTGTTGTTCGCATCACATTTGAGCTTCAGCGAGAACCAGTGAGTTCATTCTCGTGTTACGCATCATGTTTGAGCTTCCTCGAGAACCAATGAGGTTCATTCTCGTGTTACGCCCAGCACAATTGACTTTCAGCAAAAACCAGTGAGGTTCATTCTGTGTGTTACGCAGCACGTTTGAGCTTCCTCAAGAACCAGTGAGGTTCATTCTGCGTGTTATGCAGCACGTTTGAGCTTCCTCAAGAACCAGTGAGGTTCATTCTCGTGTTACGCAGCACGTCTGAGCTTCAGCGAAAACCAGTGAGTTCATTCTCGTGTAACGCGCAGCACGTTTGAGCTTCAGCGAGAACCAGTGAGGTTCATTCTCGTGTTACGCATCACGTTTGAGCTTCAGCGAGAACCAATGAGGTTCATTCGTGTTATGCAGCACTTTTGAGCTTCAGCGAGAACCAGTGAGGTTCATTCTGCGTGTTCGCATCACGTTTGAGCTTCAGCGAGAACCAGTGAGGTTCATTCTCGTGTTACACAGCACTTTTGAGCTTCAGCGAGAACCAGTGAGGTTCATTCTCGTGTTCGCCAGCACGTCTGAGCTTCAGCGAGAACCAGTGAGGTTCATTTCTCGTGTTACGCCCATCACGTCTGAGCTTCAGCGAGAACCAGTGAGGTTCATTCTCGTGTTACGCCTTGCGTCTGAGCTTCAGCGAGAACCAATGAGGTTCATTCTCGCGTGTTACGCCAGCACTTTTAACTATTAACAAATATTCCGCAAGAGCCAATGAGGTTCATTCTCGTGTTACGCAGCACGTTTGAGCTTCAGCGAGAACCAGTGAGGTTCATTCTCGTGTTACGCAGCACATTTGAGCTTCAGCGAGAACCAGTGAGGTTCATTCTCGTGTTACGCGCACGTCTGAGCTTCAGCGAAAACCAGTGAGGTTCATTCTCGTGTTCGCCAGAGGTTCACGTCCGCAGAGCTTCAGCGAGAACCAGTGAGGTTCATTCTCGTGTTACGCAGCACTTTTGAGCTTCAGCGAGAACCAGTGAGGTTCATTCATGTGTTACGCAGCGCGTTTGAGCTTCCTCAAGAGCCAATGAGGTTCATTCTCGTGTTACGCGCACATTTGAGCTTCAGCGAGAACCAGTGAGGTTCATTGTCGTGTTCTGCGCAGCACGTTTGAGCTTCAGCGAGAACCAATGAGGTTCATTCTCTTGTTACGCAGCACTTTTTGAGCTTCAGCGAGAACCAGTGAGGTTCATTCTCGTGTTACGCAGCCGTCTCAGCTTCAGCGAAAACCAGTGAGGTTCATTCTCGTGTTACGCATTGCGTCTGAGCTTCAGCGAGAACCAGTGAGGTTCATTCTCGTGTTACGCAGCACTTTTGAGCTTCAGCAAGAACCAGTGAGGTTCATTCTCGTGTTACGCAGCACTTTTGAGCTTCCAGCGAGAACCAGTGAGGTTCATTCTCGTGTTACGCATCACATTTGAGCTTCCGCGAGAACCAGTGAGGTTCATTCTCATGTTCGCCAGCACCTTTGAGCTTCAGCGAGAACCAGTGAGTTCATTCTCGTGTTACGCAGCACTTTTGAGCTTCAGCGAGAACCAGTGAGTTCATTCTCGTGTTCGCAGCACGTCTGAGCTTCAGCGAAAACCAGTGAGTTCATTCTCGTGTTCACGCAGCACATCTGAGCTTCAGCGAGAACCAGTGAGGTTCATTCTCGTGTTACGCAGCGCTTTTGAGCTTCAGCGAGAACCAGTGAGGTTCATTCATGTGTTCGCAGCACGTTTGAGCTTCCTCAAGAGCCAATGAGGTTCATTCTCGTGTTCGCGCAGCACATTTGAGCTTCAGCGAGAACCAGTGAGGTTCATTGTCGTGTTCGCGCAGCGTTTGAGCTTCCTCAAGAGCCAATGAGGTTCATTCTGCGTGTTCGCGCAGCACATTTGAGCTTCAGCGAGAACCAGTGAGGTTCATTGTCGTGTTACGCAGCACGTTTGAGCTTCAGCGAGAACCAATGAGGTTCATTCTCGTGTTACGCAGCACTTTTGAGCTTCAGCGAGAACCAGTGAGGTTCATTCTGCGTGTTACGCAGCACGTCTGAGCTTCAGCGAAAACCAGTGAGGTTCATTCTCGTGTTACGCAGCGCGTCTGAGCTTCAGCGAGAACCAGTGAGGTTCATTCTCGTGTTCACGCGCACTTTTGAGCTTCAGCAAGAACCAGTGAGGTTCATTCTCTGTGTTACGCAGCACTTTTGAGCTTCAGCGAGAACCAGTGAGTTTCATTCTCGTGTTCGCATCACGTTTGAGCTTCCTCGAGAACCAGTGAGGTTCATTCTCGTGTTACGCAGCACGTTTGAGCTTCCGCGAGAACCAGTGAGGTTCATTCTCATGTTACGCAGCACCTTTGAGCTTCAGCGAGAACCAGTGAGGTTCATTCTGCGTGTTACGCAGCACTTTTGAGCTTCAGCGAGAACCAGTGAGTTCATTCTCATGTTACGCATCACGTTTGAGCTTCAGCGAGAACCAGTGAGGTTCATTCTGTGTTACGCCAGCACGTCTGAGCTTCAGCGAGAACCAGTGAGGTTCATTCTGTGTTACGCAGCACTTTTGAGCTTCAGCGAGAACCAGTGAGTTCATTCTCGTGTTCGCATCATGTTTGAGCTTCCTCAAGAACCAATGAGGTTCATTCTCGTGTTACGCAGCACGCTTGACTTTCAGCAAAAACCAGTGAGGTTCAGTCATGTTATTCTCGTTTCACGAACCAGTGAGGCAACGTTTGCGCTTGCTTGAGCTCAAGAACCAGTGAGGTTCATTCTGCGTGTTCACGCCAGCACGTTTGAGCTTCAGCGAGAACCAATGAGGTTCATTCTCGTGTTACGCAGCACGTTTGAGCTTCAGCGAGAACCAATGAGGTTCATTCTCGTGTTACGCAGCACGCGTTTGAGCTTCAGCGAGAACCAATGAGGTTCATTCTCGTGTTACGCATCACGTTTGAGCTTCCTCGAGAACCAGTGAGGTTCATTCTCGTGTTACGCATCACGCGTTTGAGCTTCCTCGAGAACCAGTGAGGTTCATTCTCGTGTTACGCATCACGTTTGAGCTTCCTCGAGAACCAGTGAGAGTTCATTCTCGTGTTCGCGCATCACGTTTGAGCTTCAGCGAGAACCAGTGAGGTTCATTCTGCGTGTTCGCAGCACGTTTTGAGCTTCCAGCGAGAACCAGTGAGGTTCATTCTCGTGTTCACGCGCACTTTTGAGCTTCAGCGAGAACCAGTGAGGTTCATTCTGTGTGTTACGCAGCACATTTGAGCTTCAGCGAGAACCAATGAGGTTCATTCTCGTGTTACGCCTTGCGTTTGAGCTTCAGCGAGAACCAGTGAGGTTCATTCTCGTGTTACGCCTTGCGTCTGAGCTTCAGCTCAAAACCAGTGAGGTTCATTCTGCGTGTAGCGCAGCACGTCTGAGCTTCAGCGAGAACCAGTGAGAGGTTCATTCTCGTGTTCACGCAGCACTTTTGAGCTTCAGCAAGAACCAGTGAGTTCATTCTGGTGTTCACGTGTTACGCAGCACTTTTTGAGCTTCAGCGAGAGACCAGTGAGGTTCATTCTCGTGTTACGCATCACGTTTGAGCTTCAGCGAGAACCAGTGAGGTTTCATTCTCGTGTTATGCAGCACTTTTTGAGCTTCAGCGAGAACCAGTGAGGTTCATTCTGCGTGTTACGCATCACGTTTGAGCTTCAGCGAGAACCAGTGAGGTTCATTCTCGTGTTACACAGCACTTTTTGAGCTTCCGAGAACCAAGTGAGGTTCATTCTCGTCATTCACATACACGTCTGAGCTTCAGCGAGAACCAATGAGTTCATTCGTGTTACGCAGCTTGCGTCTGAGCTTCAGCGAGAACCAGTGAGGTTCATTCTCGTGTTACGCATGCACTCCGTCTGAGCTTCAGCGAGAACCAATGAGGTTCATTCTGCGTGTTACGTATTTCATTCTGCGTGTTCGCCTTGTTAGCACTGAACTATTAACAAATGTTCTGCAAGAGCCAATGAGGTTCATTCTCGTGTTCATTATTCACGCAGCACGTTTGAGCTTCAGCGAGAACCAATGAGGTTCATTCGCGTGTTCGCAGCACGTTTGAGCTTCAGCGAGAACCAATGAGGTTCATTCTCGTATTCACGCAGCACGTTTGAGCTTCAGCGAGAACCAATGAGGTTCATTCTCGTGTTCACGCACTTACGCGTCTCGAGCTTCAGCGAAAACCAATGAGTTCATTCTGTAACGTTACGCATTTCAGCGAGAACCAGTGAGGTTGAGCTTCCTTCAAGAGAACCAGTGAGGTTCATTCTCGTGTTACGCAGCACTTTTGAGCTTCAGCGAGAACCAGTGAGGTTCATTCTCGTGTTCGCAGCACGTTTGAGCTTCAGCGAGAACCAGTGAGGTTCATTCTCGTGTTACGCATCACATTTGAGCTTCAGCGAGAACCAGTGAGGTTCATTCTCATATTCGCGGCACCTTTGAGCTTCAGCGAACCAGTGAGGTTCATTCTCGTGTTACGCAGCACGTTTGAGCTTCAGCGAGAACCAGTGAGGTTCATTCTCGTGTTCGCATTGCGTTTGAGCTTCGCGAAAACCAGTGAGGTTCATTCTCGTGTTACGCAGCACGTTTGAGCTTCAGCGAGAACCAATGAGGTTCATTCTGTGTTCGCAGCACGTTTGAGCTTCAGCGAGAACCAATGAGGTTCATTCATGTATTCGCCAGTGCGTTTGAGCTTCCTCAAGAACCAATGAGGTTCATTCTGTGTTACGCCCAGCACGTTTTGAGCTTCAGCGAGAACCAGTGAGTTCATTCTCGTGTTACGCGCCACGTTTGAGCTTCCTCAAGAGCCAATGAGGTTCATTCTCGTGTTCGCCTGGCACGTTTTGAGCTTCAGCGAGAACCAATGAGGTTCATTCTCGTGTTCACGCAGCACGTTTGAGCTTCAGCGAGAACCAATGAGGTTCATTCTCGTGTTACGCAGCACGTTTGAGCTTCAGCGAGAACCAGTGAGGTTCATTCTCGTGTTACGCAGCACGTCTGAGCTTCAGCGAAAACCAATGAGGTTCATTCTGTATGTTACGCAGCACGTCTGAGCTTCAGCGAGAACCAATGAGGTTCATTCTCGTGTTACGCAGCACGTTTGAGCTTCAGCAAGAACCAGTGAGGTTCATTCTCGTGTTACGCCACTTTTGAGCTTCAGCGAGAACCAATGAGGTTCATTCTCGTGTTCGCATCACGTTTGAGCTTCCTCGAGAACCAATGAGGTTCATTCTCGTGTTCGCCCAGCACGTTTGAGCTTCAGCGAGAACCAGTGAGTTCATTCTCGTGTTACGCAGCACGTTTGAGCTTCAGGCGAGAACCAGTGAGGTTCATTCTCGTGTTACGCAGCACTTTTGAGCTTCAGCGAGAACCAATGAGGTTCATTCTCGTATTCGCATCACGTTTGAGCTTCAGCGAGAACCAGTGAGGTTCATTCTCGTGTTACGCAGCACGTCTGAGCTTCAGCGAGAACCAGTGAGGTTCATTCGTGTTACGCAGCACGTTTGGAGCTTCAGCGAGAACCAGTGAGGTTCATTCTCGTGTTACGCATCATGTTTGAGCTTCCTCAAGAACCAATGAGTTCATTCTCGTGTTACGCAGCACAATTGACTTTCAGCAAAAACCAGTGAGGTTCATTCATGTGTTACGCAGCGCGTTTGAGCTTCCCTCAAGAACCAGTGAGGTTCATTCTGTTGTTCACAGCCAGCGTTTGAGCTTCAGCGAGAACCAATGAGGTTCATTCTGCGTGTTACGCAGCACGTTTGAGCTTCAGCGAGAACCAATGAGGTTCATTCTCGTGTTCGCGCCAGCACGTTTGAGCTTCAGCGAGAACCAATGAGGTTCATTCTCGTGTTACGCATCACGTTTGAGCTTCCTCGAGAACCAGTGAGTTCATTCTGCGTATTCGCATCACGTTTGAGCTTCCTCGAGAACCAGTGAGGTTCATTCTCGTGTTACGCATCGCGTTTGAGCTTCCTCGAGAACCAGTGAGGTTCATTCTCGTGTTACGCATCACGTTTGAGCTTCAGCGAGAACCAATGAGGTTCATTCTGCGTGTTCACGCAGCACGTTTGAGCTTCAGCGAGAACCAATGAGGATTCATTCTAGCGTGTTCACGCAGCACTTTTGAGCTTCAGCAAGAACCAATGAGGTTCATTCTGTGTTACGCAGCACGTTTGAGCTTCAGCGAGAACCAATGAGGTTCATTCTCGTGTTCGCGCCACGCGTTGAGCTTCAGCGAGAACCAGTGAGGTTCATTCTGCGTGTTCACGCAGCACGTTTGAGCTTCAGCGAAAACCAATGAGGTTCATTCTCGTATTACGCATAACACGTCTGAGCTTCAGCGAGAACCAATGAGGTTCATTCTCGTGTTACGCAGCACGTTTGAGCTTCAGCAAGAACCAATGAGGTTCATTCTCGTGTTACGCAGCACGTTTGAGCTTCAGCGAGAACCAATGAGGTTCATTCTCGTGTTCACGCATCACGTTTGAGCTTCAGCGAGAACCAATGAGGTTCATTCTCGTGTTATGCAGCACGTTTGAGCTTCAGCGAGAACCAGTGAGGTTCATTCTCGTGTTCGCATCACGTTTGAGCTTCAGCGAGAACCAATGAGGTTCATTCTCGTGTTACGCAGCACGTTTGAGCTTCCTCGAGAACCAACCAATGAGGTTCATTCTGCGTGTTACGCAGCACGTCTGAGCTTCAGCGAGAACCAATGAGGTTCATTCTGCGTGTTCGCATACGTCTGAGCTTCAGCGAGAACCAATGAGGTTCATTCTGTGTTCTGCAGTGCGTCTGAGCTTCAGCGAGAACCAATGAGGTTCATTCTCGTGTTATTCGCAAGAACACGTTTTAACTATTAACAAATATTCCTCAAGAACCAATGAGGTTCATTCTGGATGTATTCGCCTGCATCACGTTTGAGCTTCCTCGAGAACCAATGAGGTTCATTCTCGTGTTCACATGACACGTTTGAGCTTCAGCAGAACCAATGAGGTTCATTCTGTTCATATTCACGCTTGCGTCACTGAGCTTCTTCGCAGAACCCAGTGAGTTCATTCTCGTGTTCACGCTTGCGCGTCTGAGCTTCAGCGAGAACCAATGAGGTTCATTCTCGTGTTACACAGCACGTTTGAGCTTCAGCGAGAACCAATGAGGTTCATTCTGTAAGTGTTACGCAGCACGTTTGAGCTTCCTCAAGAACCAATGAGTTCATTCTCGTGTTCTCGCAGCACGTTTGAGCTTCAGCGAGAACCAATGAGGTTCATTCGTGTGTTTCGCATAGCACGTTTGAGCTTCAGCGAGAACCAATGAGTTCATTCTCGTGTTACGCAGCACGTTTGAGCTTCAGCGAGAACCAATGAGAGTTCATTCTCATGTTACATAGCATGCGTCTCAGCTTCCTCAAGAACCAATGAGGTTCATTCTCGTGTTCACGCCTGCACGTTTGAGCTTCAGCAAGAACCAATGAGGTTCATTCTCTGTGTTACGCCTTGCACGTTTGAGCTTCCTCGAGAACCAGTGAGGTTCATTCTAGTGTTCGCAGCAACGTTTGAGCTTCAGCGAACCAATGAGGTTCATTCTCGTGTTCGCAGCACGTTTGAGCTTCCTAAAGAACCAGTGAGGTTCATTCTCATATTCGCACTGCACATTTGAGCTTCAGCAAGAACCAGTGAGGTTCATTCTCGTGTTACAAGCGCGTTTGAGCTTCAGCGAGAACCAATGAGGTTCATTCTCGTGTTCGCCTTGCGTCTGAGCTTCAGCGAAAACCAATGAGGTTCATTCTCGTGTTACGCAGCACATCTGAGCTTCAGCGAGAACCAATGAGTTCATTCTCGTGTTCGCAGCACGATTGAGCTTCAGCGAGAACCAATGAGGTTCATTCTCATGTGTTACGCAGCACGTTTGAGCTTCCTCAAGAACCAATGAGGTTCATTCTCGTGTTCGCGGCGTTTGAGCTTCAGCGAGAACCAGTGAGGTTCATTGTTGAGCCTTGCGTTTGAGCTTCAGCGAGAACCAATGAGGTTCATTCTCGTGTTACGCCAGCACGTTTGAGCTTCAGCGAGAACCAGTGAGTTCATTCTAGTGTTACGCATGGCGCGTTGAGCTTCAGCTCAGAACCAGTGAGGTTCATTCTCGTGTTCGCATTGTACGTTTGAGCTTCCAGCAAGAACCAGTGAGGTTCATTCTAAGTGTTCGCAGCGCACGTTTGAGCTTCAGCAAGAACCAGTGAGGTTCATTCTCGTGTTCGCCAGCGCACGTTTGAGCTTCAGCGAGAACCAATGAGGTTCATTCTGCGTTATTCGCAGTACGTTTGAGCTTCAAGCGAGAACCAGTGAGGCTTCATTCTCATGTTACGCATCACGTTTGAGCTTCACGAAACCAATGAGGTTCATTCTCGTGTTCGCCAGGCACCTTTGAGCTTCAGCGAGAACCAGTGAGGTTCATTCTGGAAGTGTTCACGCAGCACGTTGAGCTTCAAGCGAGAACCAATGAGGTTCATTCTGCGTGTTCGCAGCTTGCGTTTGAGCTTCAAGCTGAGAACCAGTGAGGTTCATTCTCGTGTTACGCAGCACGTTTGAGCTTCCTCAAGAACCAATGAGGTTCATTCTGCGTGTTCACAGCACGTTTGAGCTTCAGCAAGAACCAGTGAAGGTTCATTCTCCTGTGTTCACGCCTTGCGTTTGAGCTTCAAGAACCAATGAGGAGTTCATTCTGGTGTTTCGCAGCACGTTTGAGCTTCAGCAAGAACCAATGAGGTTCATTCTGCGTGTTCGCAGCACGTTTGAGCTTCAGCAAGAACCAATGAGGTTCATTCTGCGTGTTACGCAGCACATTTGAGCTTCAGCGAGAACCAGTGAGGGTTCATTCTCGTATTCTGTAGCACGTTTGAGCTTCAGCGAAGAACCAATGAGGTTCATTCTTGTGTTACGCGGCGCGTTGAGCTTCAGCGAGAGAACCAGTGAGGTTCATTCTCAGTATTCGCAGAAACGCTTGAGCTTCAGCGAAACCAATGAGGTTCATTCTGCGTATTGCGCAAAACGCGTCTGAGCTTCAGCGAGAACCAATGAGGTTCATTCTCATGTTCACGCCAGCAACGTTTGAGCTTCACGCAAGAACCAGTGAGGTTCATTCTGGAAGTGTTACGCAGCACGCTTGAGCTTCAGCGAGAACCAATGAGTTCATTCTCAAGTGTTACGCCATGCGTTTGAAACTTCAGCGAGAACCAATGAGGTTCATTCTCGTGTTACACAGCATTATTTGAGCTTCACGAGAACCAAAGTGAGTTCATTCTCGTGTTCACGCGTTTAAGCACCTTTGAGCTTGGCCTGCCAGAACCGTGAGGTTCATTCTCGTATTCTCATGGTAACGCACATTTGAGCTTCAGCGAGAACCAGTGAGTTCATTCTGCGTATTCGCCGCAGTCATGTTTGAGCTTCCTCAAGAACCAATGAGTTTCATTCTGCGTGTTCACGCTTGATGTTCTCAAGCACAATTTGACTTTCAGCAGCAAAAACCAGTGAGGTTCATTCATGTGTTTCGCAGCACGTTTGAGCTTCCTCAAGAACCAATGAGGTTCATTCTCTCTGTGTTATATGCGTTTGAGCTTCCTCAAGAACCAGTGAGGTTCATTCCTCGTGTTACACCCAGCGTCTGAGCTTCAGCGAAGAACCAGTGAGGTTCATTCTCGTGTTACCGCAAGTTAATCACGAGCTTCAGCGAGAACCAATGAGGTTCATTCTGGTGTTATACAGCATCACGTTTGAGCTTCAGCGGCGAGAACCAGTGAGTTCATTCTCGTGTTATGCACAACCGTTTGAGCTACAGCGAGAACCAATGAGAGTTCATTCTCGCAGCCACGCATCATGTTTGAGCTTCAGCGAGAACCAATTGAGGTTCATTCTCGTGTTACACAGCA